>KZ992570.1:0-29884 GCA_003614735.1 Thamnocephalis sphaerospora | reverse complement strand
TCGGCTTTGACCATGTAAACGTGGTCGTATCCAGCACCGCCACATCGTTGTAGAAGGTGGTGTAGTCGGTGTTGCAGCCACCAAAGACGATGATGCGTTCGCCAGCCACCACAGCGCTGTGCTCGCGCCGCGGAGAAGGAATGTCGCCACGTGCAGTGTCTGTCCCCCAGACATCCTGTTCCAGATTGTACCAGTTGATTTGATCCATCGGCACCAGATTGTTATCGCCCGTGCCGCCAATCGACACAAGCAGTTTGCGTCCTGGCACATAGCTTAGCGTGTGCTGATACGGAGCGCTATTATTGCCCGTCGCTTTCTTGTGGTTGGTCCAGGTCAGCGAAGACTTGTCGAGACTGTAGAGATCGTTGAATTTGTCCGTGCGAGCACTCGAATCGCTGCTGACACCACCGTAGACGTAAAGGTCATTGTTCACCGACGCGCTGCCTGCGTTGCCTCGGCGCGGCGTTGGGCCGTTTCCGTTTGAATCGGACGACCATGAGCGTGAAGTCGGGCGGAGTGTCCAGACGGCATTGCTCTGGGAGGTTTGGGCCCCAAGACCGCCAAATAGAATCAGGCGCCCGTTTTTAGTATCCACCTCTACAACACCATCCATCATTGGATCCGGTTTGTTTCCGGGTGTGTCAACAAGCATCCAGGGAGGAAACTTTGTATCAAACGGCTGAGAGACATCCATAGAGAGGACAAAGTGTTCGCTGGCCAGAGGTGAGGTAGAACCATTGTTGCCTGATCGGCCGCCAACGATGTAGAGATTATTGTTGAGCAGGGCGGCAGAGTGGCCCCAGCGTGCCGTCGGAGTGATGGCCTGTCCGGCGACCATCCAGGGCGCAGCGGCCACCAGCGCCAGACACAGAATGGACCGCATCGCTGCTGTGCACCTTAGCGGCTTACTTGCTGGTCCGATAGTACCAAAGATGCGTCGCCTGTGGTAAGAGACACAATGCTTGAGCAAGTGCGACACCACCCTTGCCAAGTGCCTGGTCACACGAAGCAAAGACAATATTAGTAAGAATGTCGGGCTGCAAAACACCAGAGTCCGCCGAGTCAAGGTGTGATGGCGACAGACAAGCAGCGAAAATGCAAAATACAAAGTGCCGTTCGAGTAGCGATGTGGTGGAAAACACCGTAGAGCGAGAAGCGCACGTACAGGTACGCATTTAACAAAGAAGACTAGCGGTGGTGGCACAGCGCGACCTACCCAATGCGGAAAGTTTGGCGCTACAACAGGCTAGGCACACACCCGAAAGCCTAGTACGTGTGTGCGTCCAGAACAAGCCGACGGCGGAAGCGGAAAAATAGTCGGTGGTCAGGCGATGGTCGCTTGGCTCAAGACAACAGGAAGACGGATAGGCAGACGGACAGGCAGGTCGGCCGGCACAATGACAGAGTAAACTAGGCAAGGTAACGAAAGTGGCAAGTAAAAGGCTATACACAGATGAATGAGCGGCCGTAGACAAACAGGCCAGTGGACACGCGAGCAGCGACTGCAGAAACTATAGGTGGCAACGCTAAGCAAGCTGCAGCAACGATGCACAGGTGCGGTATGCTACGGACGAGAGGCAGGCCGAGGAACAGCGTGCAAAGACACACTAATGAGCATATGAAACGAGCAGAGTAATGTCGACGGAAAGAGACGCGCAGAACATAGACGCCGGTGTATTTCAAAGTAAGCAGAGTGGCGGCGCTTGGCATGTGCAGAGCGCCTTTGCAGGAGCCGACTTTGGTCAATGTGAACTAGGAAAACTACACACCAATCGGCTTACAACAGCCGCCAGTCAGATGGGGCAAGCGACAGAGAAGAATGCAAGGAAAATAAAACACCATGCTGGAAGCGCTGGACGGTCGATCCGGCAGCAGCAGCCAGGGCGTCAGCGGTCATGTATGCTAATAGAATAGGAAAACAAGGCAAAGAGATGAGACAGACAGCAGCGTAGGCGGGTGAGGGCGCAAAGTAAGTTGGCAAGGAAGAAAATGTGCAAGTACGTATGGGTGCATGTAGGGGCCAGGCAGCCGACCACGGTTGCCTCGTCACGCGGCAGGCTGAGCGGCACTGAGCGTGCAAAAAGACTGGCACGCCTACAGGATGGCGCATGTGGTGGCTAAGCTGGTCGGCGTCAGACCAAACATGTCTGGGCCGTTGCGATGCTCAGTGGCGTAGCGGCCCTCGGCCTCTGCCAGCCACGCGTAGAAGGAGCGCACCTGCAGGCCTGGCACGCGCACTTCAGCCTGGATGCAAGCGTCTTCGGTGATGAGCCGACAGTCAAACACTTCGATGCGCTGCGTGGTACTGCCCAGCTGTGACAGCACCTCGTCGCTGATGGCAGGGCAGTTATCGACGGCGAGCCGCTGTAGTCCGGTGCAGCCGCTGGTTAGCGCAAGCGCACCGTCGTCGGAGATACCCTCGCAAGAGCCAAGCGAGACATCGCGCAGTCGCGGACAGTGCGTGGCAATGGCGCGAAGCGCATCGTCCGACGTCAACGAGCAGTCCTCCAGATCGAGTAGCTCGAGCTGCGGGCAGCCGCGCACCATGGGAATCAGGCCAGCGTCCGAGATTTCTGTGCAGCCCGACACGTCCAGATGCGTGATGTGCGCGCCGTGCTCGCCAATAGCACGTGCGCCTACATCCGTGATACGATGGCAGATGGCCAGGCTAAGTCGCTCCAGTTGAGTGCATCCGCCCATCAGCGTTCTAACGCCTTCGTCGGTGACGGCATAACACGAGGCGACGCTGAGGTGGCGCAGTTGCGGGTGATGCTGGCCAATGGCCTCTAGCAGGCTGTTGTTCACGGCCTTGTCGCAGCCCGTCAGCTTGAGCACGCGCAGCTCACGGCCGGTGCCACTGACGAGCGCACGGCGCATGCCAGCTGCCGACAGTTTCCGGCATCGGCTCAGGTTCAGCTCGACCAAATTGGGCGCGTTGAGTGTGGCCAGTGACTCTTCGGTGACGCAGGTCAGTCCGGCCAAGTCCAGCTGGCGTAGATTGCCCTGCGTCGCCAGCACATCACCAATGGCTGCGGAGGTGAGGCTTTGGCAGCCGGTCAGGACGAGAGTCTCCAGGTTGGGCGCGCATGCCGCAATGGACTTTAGCGTCTCAGGGCGCAGCTGCACGCAGCCACGGAAATTGGCCACCCGCAGAAATCCCGCCGCGGTGGTGCCAATCACGCCAAGCTGCGTGTCGGTCACGTTGTGGCCCCAGGCGCCTGCGTTCAGGACGCGCCAGAGCGCACCGTCCAGGGCCAGCGTGCGCCAGTCGCGACACACTTTGGACACCATGAGAAGATCCATCTCCGACAGGTGATGGAAGACACGCAGACGCACCTCGCGCGGCATGTCGAAAAAGGTCCGATACCGCGCGGTCGAGGGTGGCAGCGGTGCGTCTGCGCTGCAGCTGCACTTGGCTGTGTCCTCTATGTCCATGCGTGAGTCGCCGTCGGCTGCAGCATGGATGTGCAGCGGCAGTGCAGAGGCGCCCACGCCAAAGTCTGACGTATCCGTGTGCTCCCCAAAGCTAATGGACGCGCCGTGGTTTTCGGCCAGAGCGCGCTCGAGCAGCGGCATATTCGCGAACATTGGCACGCTTCGGCTCAGCCCAGCCAAGTCGGATGCCGTGCGCACCATCATGGCTGCAGCGGCCACGCTCCGAGCCAGGCTTGCGCCATTCTCGCCACTGGATCCGTCCAGAGACGCGTCATCATGCGGCAAAGTGGGATAGAGCGCTGCCGATGAAACGCTCAGCGATGCAGCCATCGCCGGCTGAAGCAAGTGGCTGCAGTACTTTTGGATGTTGCTCACATGAATGGGGTCTTCCGCGACGCTCGAGGCATCGGTGCTGCTGGACGAGATGCTACTGCCGTGCTCGCTGCCATCATCGCTGCTGTAGCTATCGTCCGCATCGTCCGCCGACATGGCCGGCACATCCTCGGCACGACTAAAAGACACGACCGGTGGCAGGTGTTCGAGCGGATCAAGCATGGCGAGCGAACGCAAATAGTGCATAGCTGGGGATAAGAAGGTGGAGGATGCGGAACTGGCGCTTGCGCAAGCGGCTGGCTGCAGCGGGGGTACCAATGCCGTTGTGCTTGGCTTTGGCCGCCGTTAGAGGTGATCTATGTTACAGTAACGTCAATTAGCCGTGGCACGTTCTCTCAGTGCATGTTCTGCATGCTAACGCCCCAAAGCAGCCGGATACAGCAGTCTCATTGGTTTCAGCAATGGAAACAACGCTGTAGCGCAGTCAACGTACCACAACTACGCAACTGAGGTAACCGTCCAAGCACCGGACCGAGGCGAGCGTGAAGAAAAGGCCGCGGCAAAAAAGGTGTTTGTTCAGGTGATACGTTGCAATTAGGAAAAGCGTGTCTGACGTGTTGCTCCGAAAGACACGATGCCGCACAGCTGTGGAAACAGGCGACAATGACGACGACGACGATAATAGGCTGCACGCGCTGCGCTGCGGGAAAACGCCAAGAAAGTGTGTGTATAGAGAGAGAGAGAGAGAGAGAAAGAATGAGAGGGATGGAGAGAGGGAGGCTGATAAGCACTGGTCACAGTCAAAGGATGATGGTGAATCGAGGAAAAAGAGGCAGACGCCGAATGCTGTTCGCGTTTATGGAGCGCCTTTGCAGCGATGGAGATGGCGAGTGCAGCCAAGCAACAACCGTGCTGACAGCGATGGATTGGTCGCAAAGATCAAGGAGACGTAACAGAGCAAGTAGAGACGCAGGCACGCACAAGTCAGCTACAACGTAGTAGCAGAAGCAAGATGTGCTGATTGAAGGAAAGACGTACTGTGATAAACGGCGGGTCCACCTCCATAGGGGCGCCTGATAAGTGGCGCGCGGCCGAGGGTGCATGCACAAGCAAACCATGCGTATGTCGTCCAATACGCATGCGGTGAGCATGCGTGAGAGCACCAAGGGGGAGGTTGCGCCCTGGATGAGCAGGTGACAACAAGCACACGAGCGCGCCGCTTGGACAATGTTGGTCGTTGGTGCAGGGAAAATGCGCGGCGATGCACACGCCCAGCAGTGGCGAAGGCGTGCTAGCGTCGACAAGAAGCAATAATAAATGGACTTGCAACAACAATAACAGCTGCTGCTGCAGCTGCTGCCGTGCCTAGCCGACCGGGATGATGAGCGCGCGCCATATCGCATACTACTGTCCGGCGCTGTGACGGCAGGTAGCATGGTGCGCGTGCAGTCGGTAGACCACGCTGGTGACCAAAATGTCGCCTTGCTGGCGGATGGCACGATGGTCGGCGTGCGTCACCACTGGCGCAGTGCAAATGTAAGCGCACATGCGTAGGCATGTACGCGAGGGGCGTGCCGGCCAGAACCGCAGTCGGTGGCGCTACTGGCGAAGCGTCCCAACTGGTCAAGATTGGTGCTACAAGCAGCAGCGTTTCGGCATGCACTGCCACAAGCGTGCAAGACTGCACGGTGCCCGAGGCATGTGGACAGGGCATCATCATGCGCGGCGCCCCGACAAAAGGCAACACCGGGTGACCATGTGCGGCTTGGGACGGCATGCAGTCTCATCGTTGCGACGATGCTGTCCAAGCCATTGTCATGTCGTGAGCAGCGACAAGATCTCCGTTTGGCAGACGGCAGTGCTGCTGGCCATGGCATGCAGATCCACGTAAAGCGAGCGAGCGAGAGAAAGCATGAAACTGCTCTCTATGACGCCCCCATGACCGCGTGGCCACCTGCCGCAGTACCAAAAGACAGCACCGACCAAGTTGGGATTAGACGGACCCGGCCTTCTTTAGCATAGGCAGCCATGACGACTCGCCAGGAACCACGGAACCACATGCTGATGAAATACCAGCTATAAAAGGAAATGACACGCGCCACTGTGCTTTGCACCGCATGCTTGCGCGGCTGCGGCGTGCCAGTGTCGCTGGCTGGCTGCAACGGTCAGCAACAGAGCGCGTCACATTTGCCTGTACCTAAGCTGTGACCCAGGCCAGCTTGCATACACGCAAAGCAGATGGGCTAGACCGCTCGAAGCGGGTTTGGCTTTGCAAACATTGCTCGGCAGCTGACCTCGCGTATGGCCACCAGCAGACGATGCAAATGCCAAGTCTTGAGCTGTGCCAATATCTGTTCAGTAGACGGCCGAATGCTGCCGTGCAGCCAAGGATGCTTGCATACACAGTATATGCGGCCAAAAGCAAACACATGCTGCTTCAAGGTAATACGGTAAACAAATCGCCTGTCAGGTTCTGCCCTGGCTGATGACATGCAGACAACGCTGTATTTATAGAACCGTAGCAACAACAAATATACCACTTGCATGACCATGTGGCGCCAAAGAACCATATACAACCAAAAACAGCTTGATTGGCGCCACATGGGCACACTCGGCAGCCGCTATATGTCCGAGGTATAGGATGCGATGCGGCCCACGCTCGACATGATGGTGTTGGGAAGGTAGGCGATGCCAGCATACACGATCAATGCAAACAGAGCGGTAAACAGCAGGTCTGCGTGCGAGTCAACGACGATGATGATGATGATGATGATTAGACGCGCGCTGATCATCCTCATCGGCCGTCACTGTCGCGACTCCCACTGTGGCACAGAGAGACAGAGACCGCCACCCATCATTGCTACTACTTACTAACGATAACCTTTTCCCATGGCTCCAGCATGTAAATAGCCGTCGTCAGTTCCCAGCGGTAGTACTGGAGCGCAATGCGCTTCTGGAGTGAGTTTGCCATCCTCAAGACGATGAGCGATGGACCAAGTGCCTGTGCAGCTGTCTGTCCCTCCCCCCAAGCGGTTAGTCGACCATTGGCAGTCCCTGACCGTGACCAGCACGGTCACTCGCGTCCACACACACCTACACAGCACGAGAGGGTGGTGGAATGAGACTAGAAGACGCGTGCGGGTGCAATTAAAAAAGGGATGGCCGGCCAAAGGCTGGTGGTGCAAAAGAGTGATGATGGAATGGAAGATGCGTGGGGGCGAGTGGGCGCAGGCGAGGGCGAGGATGGGCGGTAGAGACAACCCGGCGACTCGGCCGATTTGCTCACCGAGTCCTTCCTCTTTCACCACATTCCAATCACGCCACTGCTACTTGCATCGGTAAGTCGTCATGTCCATCCATCCATCTATCCATCCATCCATGCGTCCATGCGTCCGTGTATCCATCTGCGTAGCGTTAGGCCAGAGCTGGATGGCGGCGGATGTCGGTGGACGTTGGTGGATGCGCGTTGGTGACGCGACATCACCCGTGCGCGCTGGAGACACAGCGGAACGACCAGGCGCTTACCGGCTACATGCGCCGCCTGCTGTTTGCATTCACCCTAGGCTTGTCTTTAAATTCCTTGTTCGGGACCCTTTGAACACTTCACTTTGCCAAGATGTCATCGGGAGACAAGCGCGGAAAGAAGGCTGACTACTTTGTCAAGTTTGAGGAGCTCCTCAAGACCAACAACTCCATCTTCATCGTGAACGTGGACAATGTCGGCTCCAACCAGATGCACCAGATCCGCCAGTCGCTGCGCGGTGACGCGACGGTGCTGATGGGCAAGAACACCATGGTCCGCCGTGCCCTGAAGCTGCTGTGCGCCCAGAACAGCATCTACGAGCGCCTGATCCCGCACGTGCGCGGCAACATTGGCTTCGTGTTCACCAACGAGGACCTGAAGACGGTGCGCGACACCATCACCGCCAACCGTGTGGCTGCTCCGGCTCGTGCTGGTGCTCTGGCCCCGGTCGACGTGTGGGTGCCGGCTGGCAACACCGGTATGGAGCCGGGCAAGACCTCGTTCTTCCAGGCCCTCGGTGTCCCGACCAAGATTACCCGTGGTACCATTGAAATCACCAGCGACATGCATCTTGTCAAGGTTGGCGAGAAGGTCGGTGCTTCTGAGGCTACCCTGCTCAACATGCTCAACGTCTCGCCGTTCACCTACGGTATGAGCGTTGTGCAAGTGTACGACAACGGCACCATCTTCGCCCCGTCCATCCTGGACGTCAGCGAGGACCAGCTGATCGAGCACTACATGACTGGTGTCAAGAGCATCGCCGCTCTGTCGCTGGCCATCGGCTACCCGACCGTCGCTGCCGTGCCGCACGCTCTCATCAACGGCTACAAGAACCTGCTGGCCGTCTCGGTTGCCACCGAGTACACCTTTGCCGGCTCTGAGCAGGTACGTGATGCGTCTGGACGTGGCGAAAGCACAGAGCAGAACGACCGTGTGTCTCGGGTGGCCGCCGATGTGATGATCACATCCGCTTTGTGGAGTACCTCGATGATGCACCAAAGCAATCACTCTAATTTTTTCCTGATCGACGGCCCTCGAGCACACGGAGCGTGGCGTGCGGCGGAAGCGAGGGAGCGGGCAAAACACCGTGTGCTAACCTACATGCGGCGATGCTCGAACGTTACCGCGTACAGGTCAAGGCCTACCTGGCTGACCCGTCGGCCTTTGCCGTGGCCGCTGCCCCGACTGCCGCTGCTGCCGACTCTGGCGCCACTGCCGCCGCCGAGGAGGAGCCTGAGGAGTCCGATGACGACATGGGCTTTGGTCTGTTTGACTAAGCGCTGTCGCCGGCTGTTGCCTTTACAGGTGCACGTCTATGACGATGCAATCGCATGGCGTTTTTGTATGTTGCAATACACGTCTAGCTGCCCATCACTGTCGCGTGTTTTGGTGTGTTTGGCGGGTGCGTATTTGTGTATATGTTTTTAGGCAATGGTGTGTGTGTGTGTGTGCGGATGTGATAGTCTAGGCCCAGTCACGCCTCGTGTTCCTACCCCTCCCTCCACCACCATCTCTCATCACCACTGCATTCCGTCCGACGGTCCGCTCATCGCGCTGCAAACCATCTGCTGCTGGTAATGGGTATCCTGCTGACCAAGCTCTGGAGGCTGTGGAGCAATGACCAGCAGCAGAAAATAATCATTATAGGCCTAGACAATGCTGGCAAAACCACGCTGCTCTACCGACTGTAGGTGGCAAAGGTGGCGGCGTCATCGGCCAGGTCAGGCGGACCCATGGCGGTTATGCTAACGCGCACCGGCACGCTAGACTCCTCAACCAGACGGTGCCCACCACACCGACCATAGGCAGTAATGTGGAGGTGGGCTGCTTACAGATGCATAGAGACACGCGGTGGGCAAACTAACACGCCGCTGCGTTGACAGGAGGTAACCTACAAAAACATCAAATTCCTCATGTGGGATCTGGGCGGACAGGATTCGTTGCGTACATCGTGGAGCACTTATTTTGTGGATGCAAAGGTGCGTAGTTTGCCATGGGAGCGATCACAGTGACGGTTGGCCTGATTGCGGGACGCGCCATTTGCTGCAATACTAGGCGGTCGTCATGGTAGTTGACAGCACCGACAAGAAGCGGTTGCACTTGGTCAAAGAAGAACTTCAGCAGCTGGTGCAGCAGGATGTAAGTGGGCACAACAAACGGTCTGGATAGCATGGATGCTGATGGTTTTTGCAGAGTGTGCGCGACGCTAGTATGCTAGTGTATGCCAATAAGCAGGATCTGGCTGGATCGTTAAGTGCGACGCAGATATCCGAGGCGCTTGACCTCACTAGCCTCAAGGATCATCCCTGGCAGATTCAGGTGGGCTGCGCGCAGGCTCAATGTGTCGAACGCTGAACTAACATGGTACTATTGCGCGTGCAGGCATGCTCGGCCAAGAAGGGAGAAGGGTAGGTACATTGGCCAAGAGACGCGGCGATCGCACTCTTACGATTTGCCATATGGTCAGCATTCACGAAGGATTGGACTGGATTGTCACACAGTTGATTTCCAAAAGCACATAGCAATATATACAAACTCGCGTCAGTTGTAGGCCATTAGTCGCGTGGACAATATCCGGTGGGCATGGATACATGGTCTGATCCACAGCGAATGATGATGTGCGGACTCATGGCACTGGCTTGACCCATGGTGCTGGATGAGGACACGCTTCGGATGCTTCCTCGTGTCCTTCGACGAATCGCTGGCGAGCGCGTTCCAGCAGTACCAAAACTTCATGGTCTTGAACCTACAAAAGAGCAAGGGTGAGCTTTGGACTGCACAGGATAGTCTGTCGTCGAATAGCCTACCTGAGGAAATATGTCGTATCCGCGGCCTATTTGTAGCGCTGCAATGAGTGAAGCGTATGGCGCCGCGTCTACGCCAGCCTGTACGTACCGACACTGCCGAAATCGCGTGGCTGCAGAAGGCAGACTACCTCGTCCGCCTCGGCGCGCATGGCCTGGCACGAGTCTGGCGCGCCAATGGGCGCGGCCGCAATCAGCCGTCTTGGCTGTAGCGAGCGAATGTAGCGGCAGGCCACGCGCATGGTGGCACCTGTGGCAATGCCGTCGTCGACCAGGATCACCGTCTTGTCGTGTACATCTACCGGCGGGCGTCCCTGGCGATACTTTTCGTTGCGACGCATCAGCTCTATCGCTTCCTTGTCAGTCACCTGAGCGACAGTACGCTCCGAAACGCCCAGCATCTGACAGACGCTTTCGTTGTAGACGACAAAGCCACCGGGTGCAATGGCGCCAAAGGCCAGTTCCTCTTGCCTGTCACGGTAGCGCCGGTCGTAAGCGACGTGCATCGCATTCTGTCACGCTTTCGCTGATGGCGCACCCTGGCACGCCTAGCTTGCGAACCAGACACACGTCCAGCGGTGCGCCGAGACGCTCTGCCACTGGCCAGGCAACGGGCACCCCGCCACGGGGTAGAGCCAACACTATCACCGCATGTGCCGGGTCGGCATCGGTGATGTTATCCGCCAGATGCGCGGCTAGGATGCATCCGGCTGCAGCACGATCGCTAAAGCGGTTATTCTGTCCAAACATGCTGTCGAGAATGAAAGCAGTGAGTGACGTCAATTGCACCGTGTCGCGTACCCGCCGCAGATAGCGATGGAGCATGCAGTTTGTCCTGCGTTCTCATGGATGCACTGGCATGCCTGATGCTGGAACATGGCGGTGTCTCAGCCAGCCAGCGTGCAAATGCCATTGCTCGTCATTGCTTGCTCTGGCGTTGCTCTATCAGCTGTATGGGCATGGTGCCATGACTGCCTGTATGCCTGATGTTTGTACGCAGGCTGGATGCAGTGCATCAAAAGCATCATGCTAGCTACCAATGCGGCATGCCATTTTCATTATCCATTACATGAACGTTATGCTGTTGCTCGCAGAGCCAAATGCTGCCGCATGCTCGTCTGTTCTGGCCGTGTACAAGCGATGCTGGTGTCTGCTGATCAGAGATGCTGGTGGTTGCACCGAACAGAGAAGCTGGCATTTTGCCGATTGGCCTCAATAAAAACAAGACAATCGTGACTGAGCTGCCAGGTGACCGCGCACACCTCGGTTAGATCCGCCGCTTTGCGTACCGTTTGCCTTTGCCGCGCTTGCTACAGCATGGACGCCACGAAACCAACGCCTTCATCGCCGGTGCCTGCCTCAAGTGCCGGGCAGGGAGCGCAAAAGAAATCCATGAAGGAAATGACCAAAAAGGAGCGCCGGGAATTGCAGGTGGGCATCGTGCTTGATCGCACTCACTGGTGCCTTGCTCGACGGCAGGATCCTAATAGCAACGGACAATATAGGAGAAGCAGCGCGCGGAAAAGGCGGCGCAGCGGCAGGCGGCGGAGGCCGGCGGGGCAAACAAGGCCAAGAAGCCCACAAAGCCAACGGCGCAGCCCAAGACGGTGAGCAACGCGGCTCCAGTTGTGGCGGCCAAGTCGGGCGCCGCCCAGCGTAACCCCATCGACGAGGAGTATCCGTCGCTGCTGGCGCACTTGCACGTTGCCAAGGGCACCACCGGCAAGGCGGACCGCGATGTGCACCCGGCTGTACTCACGCTTGGACTGGCGTACGCGGAGCATCGCGTGTGTGGCAGCAATGCACGCTGTGTTGCGCTGCTCTGCGCGCTCAAGACGGTAATGGCGTTGCGTGCGCAGTTCATGTCTATGGTGTGCTTGGCCTGACGTATTCTGCGTGGCAAATATCCGCGTAGGTCATCAGCGATTACCAGACGCCGCCCAACATGCACATCTCGCGCCATCTGCAGACCTATTTGTCTCCGCAGATCAACTACCTGGTGGGCATGCGCCCAATGTCGGTCAGCATGGGCAACGCGGTGCGCTATCTCAAGTACGAGATCTCCATCCTGGACGTGGACATGACCGATGAGGAGGCCAAGACGCACATTATCGGTCGTATCGATTCGTTTATCAACGAGCGCATTTTGCGTGCCGACGAGGAGCTGGTGGAGCATGCGCTGCGCAAGATTCAGGATGGCGATGTGGTTTTGACGTTTGCGCGGTAAGCTGCGCCGTAGACATCTACGCTGGTGCTACACAGCTGGCAGGTATGCATGTGCGATAGGCTAATGCATCGCTTGGCAATGCAGGTCGTCGGTGGTGGAAAAGGTGCTGCTGGCGGCAAAGAAGCGCAACATCGACTTTAGAGTGATTGTCGTCGACTCGCGCCCATTGCTTGAAGGTGGGCCGTGGCATTTGACTGGCGACGATGTCTGGTCGGCTGACGTGCCTATGCATGCCAGGCAAGTATCTGCTGCAAACTCTGAACGCCGCTGGCATCGACTGCACATACACCTGGATCAACGGACTGAGCGTCGCCATGGCGAGCGTAAGTTGGTGAACATTGGTACGCGTATCATGCTCTGTGCTTATCCTTCATATGGTCGATGCTGCCAGGCGACCAAGGTCTTTTTGGGCGCACACGCCATGCTTTCCAACGGCGCTATGCTGTCGCGTGTGGGCGCAGCATCTGTGGCACTGGCAGCAAGCGAGCATCGCGTGCCGGTTCTAGTATGCTGCGAGACATACAAGTTCACCGATCGCGTGCAGCTGGATGCGTTTGTCTGGAACGAACTAGGCAAGTGTGCAGACGGCGCAACTGCGGGCGTTGTTGGCCACCTGGCTGACCATCTTTTACCAGGCCGGCCCGAACATCTGCTGAACGGACCCACCGAGAGCCCGGTAAAGGCTATGCTGGACAATCCGCGCCTCAAGCTGCTCAGCATGGTCTACGACGTCACTCCCTCTTCGCTGATCAGCCTGGTTGTCACCGATATTGGCATGATCCCGTGCGAAAGCGTGTCCATGGTGCTGCGCGAGTACAAGTAAGTGTGCATGCCGTCTACGTTGGCGTGCACAGGCTAATTCATCCCCACCACAGGCCGATGATGCAGCAGTAAGACCGAGTATGGGGCGCTACCTTTTCCTTTTGAATAAAGATGCATATGTGTTCTTTATCTGCGCATGGCTATTTTCACGTCCAGGATGCCGGCACGCCTGCAGCGTGGCCAGCGTGTATCTACGACGGTGACGGCTGCGCTGACTACATCAAGTGTGTCTTATCCGGCCGCGCTATCACCGAATCCAAGCGGTCGCCTAGCTTGATCATCGTGTGGCGCACAACGCGCGTATCCACCCGCAGCCTCTCGGCCAGCTCGTTGACCGTGGCCGGGTTTGCATCAAAATGCATCAGCCAGTAGCTGTCGCAGTACAAGCGGCATTAGACACGTCGGACCATCAGCTACGTCTGCGTCCTGAAAGACCTACCGGCCGCGCGTGTGGTACATTTGGTGCCGCTTCATGCGGTAGGGCAGCTCGCGCTCGCCTAGATTCTGGAAACCACGCACAACACCGCCACGATCCAGCACCGTGCGTGCGCTCGTCCGCAGTACCTCGGACAGGTGCGCCTGCGCAAAGACAGGCGTGAATCAGCAGTCGCCAGCCTGATCCAGCGCGCATTCACGTACCGGCGTCAAACGCGCGCGCGCGATGCAGACCAACTCGTAGAAGGGCATGGTAGTGCGTGCGTTGGCTAGCGTGGGCAAGGTGTAGGCGGCGAAAAGCGTAGTGCGCAGGGAAGAGCGGCAATCGGCAGGCGGCGCCTGTTTGTTGTTTCCGGTTCCATTGCTTTGCCCGCCTGCCTTCATGAACGGCGAGCAACCCAACCAGGCAGATGCAGAGCGCAGAGCGCTGTTGCTGGAGGCGCCCATGCAGGCAGGCGCCTACCGGTTTCCGTTCTCGCCATACTCGATACAGCTGGAGTTTATGCGCGCACTTTTTGACACTATCGAAGCAGGTCGCGTCGGCATTTTTGAAAGCCCAACGGGAACGGTATGCAGACGCGTTTTGCGGCGCCAGTGGCGCCAGGCTAAACTGCGTTGACAACAGGGCAAGTCGCTGAGCCTTATATGTGGCGCGCTCAAATGGCTAGAGGAGAACGAGGCGCGTGTGGACAGACTGGAGGAAGCGCAGGTGGCGCGCGAACTGGAGACAGTCGACGACGATGGTATAGCAAGGCGCCGTACACTTTTCTCGCTCTCTCGAACCGTGCCTAATACGCGACTACAGAGCCAGACTGGGTGACGCAGCATCGGGCCAAGCAGTTGCTGCGCGAGAAACGCGAAGCACGTGAAGCAAAGCAGACACTCATATCTGCTAGCATGGCACGCGTCAGAGCGCGCGAAGCGGAAGGACGCAGGAGATACGCGTGGAACAACAAGCGCTCGGTAGGAATGCAGCGTTGATGTCGCATGTATAGCATACTAGCGGCGGTACTTATCTGCCGATGTGTCCACGCGAGCGACTGCAGAAGATGGCCAATGTCGATAGCATGGAAGGATCGGCGGCTCCTGCAGATGATAGCGAATTTATACTAGACGAGCCAAGCTCGTCCGCTACACAAGCTGGTGCAACCAATGATGCTAGCACATCTCATGATGCTACTGCCGATGTCTATCTCACGGATGAGGTTCGTGCACTACTGCAACAGTAAGTGTACAACGGAGCAAACATCATCATGTAACGTTGCTGGTGCGTTCGCTTATCAGTCGCCTGTTGGGCAGGCTTGATGACGAGGAAACAAAGGGTTCCAAAGCAACAAAGCAAACAACTGAGGAGGAGCCGGATGTCACCAAGGTGAACCGATTTCGGCAGTGCCTATGGGCTTACTGCATCCGCTCTAACGCGCTGTAATATGTTGGCAGATATTCTACTGCTCGCGTACACATTCACAGTTGTCGCAGTTTATACACGAGCTACGCAAGACTGCCTATGCCGATGTGGTGCGCAGTGTTTCTCTAGGCTCGCGGCAGAACCTTTGCATAAATGACCGTGTGCGTGCCTTGGGCAGCATCACCAAGATAAACGACCGATGCCTAGAACTCCAACGGAAAGGTGGGCCGAGCTGACTGTCTTGATCTGCCGTGGATATCTAATGTCATCCGACAGGATCAGGACGCAGCAAGCAGTGCAAGTATTTCGTGGCTCCCGACAGTAACGAGATGCTGCACTTTCGCGATCATGTTATGGTACGCTAGAGAAGACAACGTAATGGCTGCAATCATGCGCTGACTTGTCTGCTCAAAAGGCCGATGTTCGCGACATTGAAGACTTGGGTGAAATTGGCCGTGACGTTAGTGTCTGCGCATACTATGGTGCGCGTACTAGCATTCGACCATGCCAGGTGTGACCACTCGTATTGCACATTGCTATAGCTGCTGCTAAGGTTATTCTTGCATTCCAGGTCATCACGCTCCCATACAATCTTTTGCTGCAGCGTGCAGCGCGTGAGTCGCTGGGCATCTCACTCAAAGACCACATTGTCATTGTGGATGAAGCGCACAAGTAAGCCTATGCGGATAGTGCAATGATAAATCGCTTGGCTAATCTACGCTATGTACGCCAGCCTGGCCGACACCATCACGGGCGTGCACTCCATCTCCATCTCGAGCTTACAGCTGGAGACTACCTATGCCCATCTGACTGCCTACCTAAACCGCTACCGTACCCGACTTTCTGTCATCAACGCAACACACGTACGTGAGCTCGTTGTGGTCATCAAAGCACTTGTCGCCTTCCTTCGGCGTTGGCGCACGACTGGCGGCAGTGCAGGTGCACGCGCCGTAAAAGTGCCCGAGATGTACACAGCCAATACATTCCTGCACGAGCTCAATGTTGACGATATCAACATGCTAGAGCTGCAGCGCTTTCTGAAAGAGAGCCACTTGGCGCGCAAGGTACAGTGTACGAGGCGATCAGTGACGTGCGCTAAAGCTCACCAACGCAATAGCTTAACGGATTTGCCGAGCATGTTCGCACTCTGGAGTCGGCTCATGCTGGTGGCACTCGTGAAGAAAACACCAGCCAGCACGCCTATTCGCCAAGTTGGATGCATCAGATTGAGGCGTTTCTAGTTTCCCTACTGAATGCCGACGACGATGGACGTGTCATGGTGTCGCTCGGGCCAAATGCAGAGGAACAAAAGCAGGCTGGTGTGTTGCCGAATCAGGCGGCTGGCGCGCTCGACATTGCTGTGCACGCCAGATATCTACTTCTCAATCCAGCCGAGCACTTTCGGCAGGTGGTTGAGGAAGCGCGATCGGTGGTGCTCGCTGGCGGCACCATGGCACCTGTAGACGATTTGATTAGCCATCTTGTTCCGTATCTGCCAGCAGAAAAGATCCATCGGTTCTCCTGCGGACACGTTGTTCCTCGTGAGTCTCCGCTTGCACTCTCGGTGTGCGAAGGGCCGACTGGTATTCCGTTCGAGTTTACCTATGAAAAGCGAGACGACGCTAAACTTGTAAGCTGCGCAGAATGCGGAGTATACTGGCCGACTTTCACTCATCAGATCCAATTGTAGCTCGATAGCCTGGGCCAGTCGCTGGTCAATCTTTGTAACGTGATTCCTGCCGGTGTTGTGTGCTTTTTCTCTTCCTATGCATACATGGATACGGTGCATCGACGCTGGTTGGCCAGCGGCATAAATGCCCGTCTGGAGAAGCGGAAGCGGGCAAGTATGCAACGCCTGTGTGCGACACTGCCGCTCGCTGACTTTTTAGTGATGATAGATTTTCGTCGAGCCACGCCAGGCCAATCAAGTGGAGAAAACGCTGGAAGCATATGCGGCAGCCATCAACGAAAAGGTGCTTGTAGTAATACCGCTAAACTGAAATGCGTTGCTAACTACATTTTTTCATCAGAACTCCAAGCATGCCGCCACCAACGCCACAACAAATGGCGCACTTTTGTTTTGCGTGGTCGGTGGAAAAATGAGCGAGGGCATCAATTTTTCCGATGATCTAGGCCGGTATGGAAGCGCAGCTGCAATATCAATTTACCTGCGAAGCAAACCGACTGACATGCACATTCATGATGAACAGCGGTGTGGTGATGGTGGGCCTGCCGTTTCCAAGTCTCAATTCGCCCGAACTACAGGAAAAGTTACGATTTATTGGTGGCATATCGGTATGACTGTATGCAATCGGTTATGCAGATAATAAGAACACTGACCAACGCTGGAACGCGCCTAGCAGGCAAGCGGTGTTGCGTCAACACAACAAGGGGCACAGGTATCCAGTGGACGTGTCAACTTGACACCAAAGGGCGTAGAATACTACGAGAATATGTGCATGCGCGCTGTGAACCAGTCGATAGGTGAGAATGACATTCAAAGCACAGCCGCACCGTACAAACATGTGGCTGATGTCATGCGCACGCACAGGACGAGCAATTCGCCATCAGGGCGACTATGCAGTGATTGCACTTTTGGATCGACGCTACTCCACGGAACGCATCCGGACAAAATTGCCTGGCTGGATTGCTGACCGACTAGTCGACTGTAGCAAGTTTGGCCATACGCTGGGACAGACGGCGGCGTTTTTCCGCACACGTCGTCAGGTTGCATGAACAGCATAGTAGAATAATACTGAAAAATAGTAATTGCAATCAAGCGTATGTTTACTGGTTACGATACACGTTAAAGGGAGTGAGCAGAGCTATTGTTAGCCGGCGAAAATATCGGTCTTGTCTAGTTTTCGCTTCAGCTGCGTGTCCTGTTTGACAGGCCGTTGTCTAGGTCATATCAGCACCGTTAGCGCCATGGCCGTGTAATGTCCAAGTAGCCTGTGAAATACTTACGGAGGTCGCGCGCGGTCCTGTTCGTTACGGAATTCCGGGTGGGTAGGCAGCATTGACGGATGGCTCGCTAGCAAAAGATATTAGTACAGGCCATCACACCAGGATGGCACCCATCATCTTACGTAGCGGGGATTCCCGAAAGTAGGGGTGCGCAAGTGCCTGCTGTACTGTCAGACGGCGCTTCGGATCATAGCGCAGCAGTCCATGAAGCAGGTCGATGGTATTGCCGGACACGCTAGGGAATCTATTGCGCAACGTATCGTTGCTATCGCACGGAAAGGCGTATTAGCTGCTTTGCCTAGTGCGGGTGTACGGGTGTGCGGGCAGAGGGTGCACTTACGGCTGATACGGCAGCTGTAGCGACTTGCTTAGCGGGAGTTTGGAAAAGCCCGGCCAGATACCGTCATGCGGTGTGCCCAATAACCGGATAATAAGCATAATCTGCTCGCGTTCCACTGCCCCTGCCAGTAAGGGCTGGTGAAGAAGCAGCTCGCCAAGAATACAGCCGGTGGACCTGAACCAGCGTGGTGAGATCCATGCTCTAGTACGCCATCCGTAGCACCATGCATGCTTACCATAAATCCACAGGCGCCGAATAGGTTGGATCGCCAAACAACAGCTCTGGCGATCGATACCAGAGCGTTACAACACGTGGCGTCATTGGACGCCGACTACGCCGGTCAAATGCACGCGCTAGACCAAAGTCCGCTAAAACGCCACGGCAGTTTAGCTCACCGTCCACCACAGCCGCCGCACTGCCGGTGCTTACCAATCTTGAGTATTCCTCGCGCCGTCAGGAGAAGATTAGACGCCTTTAGATCGCTACAGACAGGGAATGGCGTCAGCACCATCTAGCAGCGTCCGCTTCGCCATTCCTCTTCCCACCGATGGATAACGCCGTGATCGTGGCAATAGGCAAGCCCCCGAAGTAGCTGCTGCACCAGGCACTTGACTAGATAGGCCAGCGTCAGCTGTGCAAAGTAGCATTGCGTGCAGCAAGTAGCGCGTACCGTCCGACAGCGAATACGGCACCTTCATGTTGTCTAACAGCGTGGCAAGATCCTGAATCGACCGAAAACGCCATCATCAGCTGAGCATGTAGGCGTACGCTGTCCAATTGACCAGGCTACATACCTGTTCGCAGTACTCCATCACCATAAAGATGTCCTCCAGATTATTGCCGACCACCACGTCCTCCACACGGACGACATTCTCGTGCTTTAACCGCTTGAGCAGTGCGATTTCGCGCAGACTGCTTAGCGGCAGGCCGTCACTTTCATGCTCCATACGAATACGCTTGAGCGCCAGCACGGCATTGGTCTGGCGATCACGCACTCGACTGCCAGTGTTTACGACCGCGGCATGAGCATCGACGCAAAAAGTCGCGCTGCTTTGCTGGACTCACTAGACAATGCCATAGGTGCCCTCGCCAATACGATTCAGCTTGTCGAATGCTTCCACATTGCGACAGGCGCCAACGAATTGGCGTGTGTTTACGCGACAGCGATTCCCGGTAAAGGACAGTAGATCGCCTGTGCTGAGAGTTGAATTCTGCTGTGTCGGGTGGGTTGGTGGCGGCATGACGGAACAAAGAGTGCTTTGCTTGTGAAGGATACGTGTACCTATTGGCAATTAACCGTAAACATCAGGCAGAGCACACTCCACCATGCGCCGTCCACTGCCATCACCTTGGCCGTTCATGATAGCAGGCAACGCCAAGGTTGGCACAAACTGACATTGCGCAGTGCGTACCCAAGTGGCACTTTGGCCAGCAGATGCACAGCGCAGCCACAGCACTGCAAGATGTCTATGATTCAACCCATTTACTGACACAGAGATTCGGTCACGTCTGCCGCTCTCTCGCTCGTTGTCTTTGCAGCCCGCGATCACATCGGCCTGGCTTTCTAGCGGGATTGCAGCAAGACTAAAGCTTTGCCAGGCCAAAATAGTCCACAACAAATGCGCGCATGACTAGTGCTAAATGGCGAATGGTCTTCTCATCCAGCGCATCCGCATTATCCTGTAGCGCAGCATAATGGTGAGTATGCACCACCCACCATGCACCCCTCCAATTACTCACCGAGAACGTGTGCCATACACGAGGGAATGGCGTAGCGATGAGATGCACAATGTCGACGCCGCGCTCAGCAAACGGCAGATGGTCATCCTCAATACCGCCATAGCGGAAATCCGATGCGCCTAGTGGGCGGAAGATGGGTTCCCTGGCGCCATCGTTTTTGGCAGTCCCTGATACCACCTGGCCGACGGTGCCTAGCAAGCCAAGCGCACTTAGGCGCTTTTCCAGCCTGACCATCCGAAGAAACTGGTCTGATGTCGAAGCCTGCAGATCACGCAGAGTGGTCCCGGGAGCGCCCAGTAGATCAAGCAGCACCATCAGCTCGATCGACTCAATGTACGACTTTGGTCGAGCATTCGTGCCAGACTTGAGCGGATGAAAGGTGCCTGCCCAGCGCTGTGCAAGATGTCTACAGCTCGGTCAGTTAGTCGCTGCTGCAGGCGTTTTGTCTACGCCCACCATAGTCACCTACCGACTGCCGTAGATGGAGTCTTCGTGTGTCCAGTTCACAAATGCCTCTTCGCCATCAAAAAAGACAATCTGCACACTACGGTCGGTACCACGCAGCTGGTCCAGCAGCCGATTTAGACTGGTCGCCAGATCCACCAGCATTGCACACGGCACGCTCGAGTCGGTGGCGCCAATGAAGCGCTCCTCGTCGGGCGGTGGAAAATACTTGCTATCGTAATGTGCAGCCAGCACCAGCTGACGTGTCGCCTCTGGAAATTTGGTAGCCACAATGTTGTTGAATGTCTTGTCGCCCAGCGGCGTCGACTGTGTAAAGGTGTCCTCCTCCACCTTCCAGCCGAGAGCGCTGAATGTCGTGCGGATATATGCTTGTACGCGCCGATGCGACTCGGTTCCTACCACGCGCGGCACCAAAAACGGCTTTAGATAGGCGCCATTGGGCACAGCCAGGTGCTGCAGGCCAGGCAATTCCGCAATAACACGCAGGTTGTCGTTGCGGTTGTTGGTCAGCACCGGCATGCCAGGCAGTGTGCCGTCGTCCAGTATTGCGCCTGGCGCAGTCAGCGTATCCTCCAGCGAATGCTTGCCCAGGGAGAGCGCACGCTGGAGAAAGGCGACAACAAAGACAAGGCGAATAACCGCCTGCAGCATCATGTACTTGACAATCATGGTAAAGAGTCGCCGGCGTTCGGTAGGCAGCGGTAGTGGTACTGAGGAGCCAAGCGACAACGCTGCTGCACACGCGCAGTAACCAGAAGGGGCAGGCGAGAACCAGGAGAGTGACGGTGCGTATGCAATTGCGGATGAGACGCGTCTCGTGAAAGAATGCAGTGCCACGCAGCCTGACGTATCGATCTGCTAGTTCGTTTATTGCAGTGTTCCGGCGCAAAGGCGCGCGCGCCTGCTCGTTTCCTTTCCATACACAGTGTAAGGCACGGTTTTACGAAAGCTTGGCAGCCTGTGGGTGCGCAAGCACTAGCGTTAATAGACTGCGTAGCAGTGCAGAAGAGCAGAAGCAAGCGCATGTGCGGCTCACCTTGGCGTAAAGCGACTCGACAACGTTGCCCATGTTCTTGAGCGTGTCTAGCGCAGCCTCGTATGTTTTCTAGCATAAACAGCATTGCATGCATTATGAGTGCTGTGCGAATCAAATATATCGGGCTGTTCTCGCCCAAACTACCTACGTCGGCACGCTTTTCCTCAAAGAGCACGAGGCAGCCGGCTCCCTGGTCAAGAATGCCGTACAGCACCTTGTCCAGAATCATCTGCGATAGCCTGCGACAAGAGTGAGCATGCGATGTGCCCAAGACGCCGCAAGTCGCGCCACCACTCACTTGGCCTCCACCTGCGGCACCGGCAGACGGACCATCTTGGCTACATGTGCAATCTCCACCTGCGAGTACGGGTCGATGCAGCGGCACAGGTTCTGTTCCAGCAGCGTATCATAGAGCGCCGCCAGATGTGCGCGGATGATCGGATCCTGACCGAGCTCCACGCGATAGTCGGTAAGCGCCTTCTCAAACTCATGCAGCGACCGATTCTGATAGGCCTTGGTAACAGCGCGCATCGCCTCCACGTCCGGTCCCGAGTGACGGAGTGCCAGCTTGCCGTTCAGGATAACATGCACATCCTCAGCCTACGTGCAAATGTGCTGTTAGCTAGGCATACGCAGAATGGCGGCTCTGCTTGCTTTGCACGCACAGAGTTGAGCATAATCTTGCACAGCAGCATGTACTTTAGCGCCAGCACAGCACGGCGATCCTCCATCGAGCTGTACGTTTCCATGGTCTCATAAAAATACGAATATCTGCTCGCCAATAAACATCACGATCAAATCGCGCAAATATAAGTACTGTTGAACAGCCGTGCCATTGCCAAAGTCCCAAGCACGTACGCTGTCTTGTAGTCCTTGTCATCAGCGTGCAGAATACCCGACTGCATGTCCAGAGCAGCTTGTAGAGGCGGCGGGCAGTAGATGGCGTTGGCCGACGTGCGCGCCGACGTAAGCGCAGCTCGAGACTTGGCCAGATTCCGCAGCGCATGGCAAGCGCGGCTTTCCAGTAGCTGCACCTCAACTAGTGCCATTTTGTCGTCCAGGCGCTTCAGCTCCTTGAGCAGTTCCGCAATCAGCGCAAGCGCATCCGAGTGCTGCTTGTTATCAAGATACAGCGCAACCAGACGCGTCTCCAGCGCCTGCTTCAAATAGATGCGCTTCTCCGCAATGCACCAGTCAATGCATTCGCGGCATACGTTGATCTGCAGCTCACGCGACTCGGGAATCTCCGAAAACTGCTCCATCAACGTGCGAACTACAATGAAAGTGCGGCCGTCAGCTCAGAAGGAGTGCAGGCGCCATTGCACTGTCTACAACGCACCAATCTTGGCCGACTTTGCTTTGGCAATATCGCCCATCAGCGTGCGGCTGGTCCGGATCAGCTCGGCCATGGCAGTAGTATCGCTGTACAGGACCATCGCACCACCACCGACATTGTTAAAACCATGTTACGCTATCATATCAGCAGCCATGGACGCTGCTGCTACTGTCGCTGCTTTCCGGCGCCTACCGCTGTGTTTTATACAGTTCACCCAGCTTGATAATTGCCGTCTCCTTTTGCCGAAGCAGTCCGTCGTTCTTCTCTACGCCACCGACAGGGTCAGCCTGCTGCATTCATCGGCCCGTCTGCCCTGATGCATCGCCAACACACCCGTTTTGTGCTCCAGCACCTTGCGGTACATCTCAACCGCCTTTTCCGGCTGCATTTGGCTGAGCTCTTCAGCCTGCGCAAGCAACTGGGTGGCTGGCATGGTGACGGGTAGGATGTACTGCGGGATGAGATGTATCGATGAGTAGTAGTAAGAAGGCGCGCTGAGGTGGAGAGTGAAAGATCGCGATGACGAGTTGTTGTGCTTGCGTCAGCGCCACGACGCACACTTGTTCACAAGACGCCCACTACCACATTACACCGCATCACTGCCGTCCTGGTCTCTGTTCATCTCGGCATCAACTTACTAACCTCGCCTCACCATGTCGGACACGGAGATTCCGCGGATTCCCAACCTGGAGCTGCTCCATCACCGCTTCATCCTGGCCCAGGGCGCAGCAGAACTGCATGAAACATCGCGCACTCGACTGCAAGAGGCGATCGAGGCTGACCGTAAGTGTGGCTAGACTATTGTAGCCTGGCGCCAGCTTTGGAAAGCTGGCAGGACCTATGTGCTGAGGCTAATATGACCGAGTGTACCGTAGACATGGCGCCGTTCTACCGGCTGCTATGCGACGAGCTGCGCTGGACTTTGGACGAGGAGCTAGTGCAGCGCATGGAAAAGGCCAACGAGGAGGAGCTGGCACGGCTGGACGCTCGACTGGAGGATGCAGAGCAGAATCTTGGCGAAACAGACATTAGCGATGCGCTTATTGCCAAGGCACAGTACTTGGCCACGATCGGCGAAAAGGTGAGCACGCGCATATATGGAGCGTTCAAAACCAGTCTACAGCCTACTAAGCCTGGTTGCTGTTGCAGGAAAAGGCCTTCTCGGCATACCGTGTGGCATTTGAGAAGACGGCGCCGCTTGGCCATCGTCTGGATATCATCTTTGCGCAGGTGCGGATCGGCCTGTTCCATCAGGATCCGGAGCAGACTAGCCGGTACATTGAGCAGGCCAAGACGCTGATCGAAGAGGGTGGTGACTGGGACCGGAGGAACCGGCTCAAGGCCTACGAAGGCACCTACCTGATGTCGATCCGCAACTTCAAGGGTGCTGCCGACCTGTTCCTGTCCACCATCTCTACCTTTTCCAGCACTGAGTTGATGTCGTATCGCGACTTTGTAAAGTACGCTGTGTTGGTGGCGACCATCAGCCTGGAGCGGGTAGATATCAAGAAAAAGGTCATTGATGCGCCAGAGATCCTGGAGGTGATCAACGAGCTGCCAAACCTGGAGGATTACATGACCTCGCTGTATGCTTGCGACTATGCCAAGTTCTTCAAGTCGCTAGGTACGTGGCAGCGCAGCATGCGGATGAAGATGTAGCTATGCTAACGCGTGCACCTGTCGACGTATTCAGCTGCCGTTGAGCAGAGCTACATCAAGACATCGGTGTTTCTATACCCGCATCGCTGCTACTTTGTGCGTGAGATGCGCATCCGGGCGTATGCGCAGCTGCTGGAGAGCTATCGCAGTCTCACGCTAGCTTCCATGGCCACTGCCTTTGGCGTGAGCGAAGGATTTATCGATCGGTAAGACACAAAAGAACGATAGGTAGCATTGCTGGTACATCTGGCTAATCTGAATTTGCAGTGAGCTTTCACGCTTCATTGCCCTTGGTCGACTTCACTGCGTGATTGACAAGGTGGGCGGCGTGGTAGAGACGAACCGGCCTGACGCCAAGAACGCACAATACCAGTCGTGCATCAAGCAGGGCGATCTGCTGCTGAACCGCGTCCAGAAGCTTAGCCGTGTGATCAACGTCTAAGGACGGCACATAGAGCCCGATGAAGCGTCTTGTGCGTGGGTCTGGTGCCGTTGGGATCTGACTATCGTAGTCTATTAAACCAGCATACCGCTATGTCATTGATGATCCTCACTCTTTCCTCACCAACACCAGTCTGTTGCGTCTATGCTTCACCATGACAGCTTTAGTGGGAATCACGACACGACACTGTATGCGCTGCCTGCGCAGGCCACCGCTTGATCGTCCAGTCTGGCGTGCTCAGTGTACATGGCTGATACCCGCTGGCGGTGGCGTTCCAGCATTCGGTTTAACCACTGTAGTCACCAGGCAGCCTGATCACGCGCGTCATGCTGGCCGCCTTCAGGAGACCCACCATGCTTTGAGAGAAGCAGTGTCTGGCCGTCGCTGGTACGCGTCAGAAGCGGCCGACACCTGGCGCCGGCTCATTGCCGATTCTCGCACACCTGAGCAACTGCGCGCGGTCTTTCGGCGGCTCAGGTACAAGCATCCACGGCCTCAGCCCGATACGCTGCTGCTGTTGCTCACACAGTGTTCGCGGCTTGCCGATACGATGGAAAAGGCAGAGGTGCCGGTGTCTACGCGCTCACGTGTGGCTGCCAATACGTCCAACGCGGCGCGTATGCGCGCACAGCTGCTTGAGGTGGTGCGCGATATACACAAGCATCTGGACCTGAGCGGATCCCTAGGCTCCTACGGCGCGCTTCTTGCTGCCTATGCAGACTGCGGCACAAGCGTGGACGTATGCAAAGTGTTAGCACAGATGCAAGCAGCCGGCTGCTGGCCAGATCTTGCCAACTACGAAGTGGTCGTGCGCGTCTATGCGCGTGAGGGAGCGCTGCCTGAAGCACTAGCCGCGATACACCAGGCCAAAGGACAGCTGGCGGGTCGGCTTCGCGTCGAGCGCTGGCTGCGCGGTGCATTATGGATAGGCGGTGGTATGCTGTTTATCAAGTGGGCCGGTATGGCAGCAGCTAGTATACTCGGGCCAGAAGCACGCTCGGTGGTCTGGATCGGTGCCGGCGTGCTGACCATGACGTTAGCAGCGCGAGTCATAGCAGGATTCTGGGTCCATCCAGACGCTTTACGTACAAGACAGTCAGGTAACGCTACGCTCACGACGACAATCACAGCTTCGGCAATCACGCCCAACCACGCCGGTGATTCACTGCTGTTACTTTCAGCGCACGATATTGACGACTATCTGCAGACTGTGGCGGCCAACAGCCTACTACAGCATTGGGACACAGCCATGGCCCATCAAGTGTGCGGCGCATTAGAGGCTAGCGATAGTGTGCAGCGCTGGTTGACGGATGGCGCTACACAGCATGGTACGCCGATCTGGCTGCAGCGGCTCTGCGATGGCCTGCTGCCACAGCGTTCAGCGGATGCATGGGAAGTGTCACGGATGGCCGGCAACAAGGCGGGACAGCCACTGCTATCGCCCGACACTCTTTTGGCACTCTTGGATGCGCTCCGCGTTGCTGGCGATGTACACCGTGCACAAGAGGCTGCCAAATTGGCTGCTTTGCTTGATGTGCCAGTGCCGGATGCCACGCGTAGTTGGATTGACCAACAGTCCAAGCATTCGTCATTGACCACCGCATTGTTACAGGCACAGGCAAAGCTGCCAACCAAACGGCAGAAACTGCGCCAGATCAAGAAATCTCATGGCGACAAGCATTGACGACATGGGTGCACGCGTGTATTATAGTATTCCGGCTGAACGTGGGACCAACTCTGCAGTATGCAACAGGTCTAGAATAATAAATGGACTAGGATACGAAGGCCTGGCGACCGTCTACATGTACTGACTGTTTGAACAAACGTACACCCACACCTGCTACTGCTACTGCTGCTCCACAGTTTCCACTACTGACGCTGCGGCAGCGATGCCATCATGCGCTACACGACCATCAGCGGCACCGCGTCACGCTGCTCATCATCGTTGCGGCCGCGCGACCACCGCTCTAGTCGCGCGCGTGCATCCTCTTGGTCACGCACACGCATCCAGTCAACGCCGTCACCTCGGCAGAAGCCAACGCAATTCCTCCGACAGCCGAGATCGTACGGATTGCCCGAAGGCCCATCGCGCCAGGGATTGCGTTCGCTTGCATAGCGGCTTGCGTTGATATGCTCGTTAGTGGTGTAGCCGCGCATCACCAGCCATGACTGCTGCAGCATCAAGAACGATGCCCAGGTAAGATGCAGCGTAATCCACATGGAAAGCAAGATCGTCCAGGCATCATACTGGAAATAGGCGCAGGCACGCGTCGGCAAGAAGCACGGCTGATCCGGAATCGGCTCGTAGACAGGTGATTCAGTCTCCAAATCTATAGCGCAGCGCAACAGTTAGTCTAGCTGTAACGTCCAGCCGCCACCAAGTTTTGACGCACATTGATAGGTAAGATAGACAAACGAGACGATACCAGCAGTTAGCATGTAGAGAAAGAGGATGAACGGCTGATGGTTGTTTGCGCCAATGCAGTTGTAGATCCAAGGGCAGTGATGGTCAAAGCGTGCCACACAGCGATCGCACAGACGACAGTGCTTGGAACGTGCTGGCTTTCGTATCTGCACCAGCACAGTGTGAGTTGCAAGGCAGACAACGTCTGTCAGGCCAGCAACATACCACGCAGGTCACGCAAAAGTTTCTCGCATCCAGCATATGCTCCTTGGCAAGTTCCTGCACCAGCTGTCGCGACAGAGTCGGCACATTAGTCATGCCCAGCGAACCATGCACACCCAAGACTGATTCCTACCCGACGACGCTCGTTGCGCGTATGAAGCTGAGGTACAAAGCCTGGATCCCGCAGCACCGCCTGAAAAAAGCTCCACAGGGCAATGACAAACGAGCAACCAAAGATCAGATTGGCAAAGAGTGCATCCGATGTGTCTACACGTGGCAAAAAAAGTCAAGGCATAGCTACCGCTTAGCATTGCACTGGCCATTCGTGCCCGCCAGTCATCTCCGCATGCCATGCAAAAGGATACGCCACAGAATGCGTGTGATCCATGTCGCGCCCACCCAGAATGCGCTTGCTTGAAAAATGGCCGAAAAGTAAGGTGCCTTCATCATGGCATCGTGCTTGGACGCCGACTGCTGTATCGGCAGCAGCCAGCGAATAACGGACAGGTGGAATCCGAGAAACTCCAGCAGTGCCAGCGCCACACCAATGTACCAGGGGAATACCGCCAGGGTCTGAAGAATGAAGAAGAGCATAGGAAAAGGTAGAAAATAGGAAAGCTTGGTAGCAACCGACTGTTGCGCTAAAAGTCAGTCATCGCAGTAGCCAGCCGTAGCATTCGCATGTCTGCCTGCTTACCTCTGAAATGACCGGCTCATGACCGCCTTTGGGAACGCCACTCATCTTGACCGCCTTGAGCCAAGTAGCCTCAACGCGCAGCTCACGCGCCATATCCGCTGGCGTACGGCCCTTTTCTTCACGTGCATTCATATCCGCGCCTGCCCGCAGCAGCTTGGCCGTCGTGTCGGCATGCCCCTTGGAGACCGACCAGTGCAGCACGGTAAAGCCAGCCTTATCGACCGCACGCAGCGACGCACCGTGACGCAACAGGACATCCACCGAAAGCGAATCGCCCTGATAGGCCGCCCACATCAGTGCTGTATGATCCAGCGTATCGGGCGAGTCGACGGCCACATCGATGGGCGCGTAGAGCATGTAAAGCACCAGCAGCGCGTTGGACGAGTGCACAGCAAGATGCAGCGCATTGAATCCCTGAGCATCGCTCTTGGTCGGATCGGCGCCTCGCTCCAGTAGCATCGCAGATACCTGCAAGTGCCCCTTTCTACCCCGTCCGATCCAACCGTGCATTAGCACGCACGCACGCACGCACCGTATCAGGCAGCCATCACACTCAGACTTACCTGCATGCCCAGTGTAACGGTGTGGCCAGCAGATCGCCGCCAACCGCGTCAATTTCCGCACCGCGATCCAGCAGGAAGCGCACCACTTCGATCCGATTGTTGATGGCACTCCAGTGCAGCGCAGTTACATTCTGAAAGTCGCGATCGTTGGCCGTTGCCTCACCGGACTCGAGCAGCTGGCGCACCACCGAGAGTTCACCCTGCTGAGCAGCATGATGCAGCGACAGCTCTATGTTCATGTCGTAACACGTCGGTCAGTCCACCAGTCTCTGCCCGTTTCCTCGTCGGTCCACCTACCAAACTGCTGCTCTTCCGGCCGGCTCAGCGATGCCGCCGTTTTACTGGGAATCGAGATTGGCATATGTTTGCTGGACGTGGCGGTTCGCACGCCATTGCTGCTACCGATGGGCGGCGCGCGTATGGTTCTGGTTTCGGCGCGAGCACGCGCACGTTCTTCCTCTGCCGCGGTCACCGCCGGTGCCTTGCCTTTGCCCAGGTCAGCGTCAAACTGGGCCGCTGCATCGTCGCTTTCGACGGCAGCAGCATCGTCGCTGGTTACCGTCAGCAGGGTTGCGTGCTCATTGGGCTCGGCCAGCGTACTCTCTGTGTCGGACGAAAAGGCCGCCGCCGTTGCCGACGCTAGCAATGTACCGGCTTCATTATCGTCGTGCTGCTTCGTCTCCTCAAGCAGCGGCTGGGCTGCACTGTCGTCGATTGCCTTTGCGGGCATGGTCGATGTAACGCTAGGCGACGGACGCGTGCGCTAGTCTTGGCGTTTTGCCCGCTGAGAATCAGAGGACCGTGTGATTGCGCCTGTAGATACAATCTCCACCGTGGACAAGAGGCCGTAGACTACAGACACAAGAGAGGAACGGAGATTGGGGGTTTAAAATTAAGGAGACAGTCGATGAAGGAGAGTAAGAGAAGCCGCCGGTGTGGACCACCACAGCGATGATGATTGGGAATCCATGCAGTTCAAAGTTCATACTAGACCCAGGGTTGGATGCAGCGCCGCCCTTACCGCGG
>KZ992569.1:0-29992 GCA_003614735.1 Thamnocephalis sphaerospora | reverse complement strand
TGGGCCTGCATTCGCGTCTCGCCTACCGAAGCGATTTGACCGGGCCGACCTCCTTGAAAATGTCCATAAGCTGCTCCTCTGTGTATTCGTACGGTATGTTGCCGACTAGCCAGCACAGATGCGCATGCTGTCAGCTTGCCTGTCGGCGCTACGTCTGGCGCGATCGCCTCGTCCAGTCCATTATGTCGCCAGACCTACCAAATACGGTGCGCGATGGCGCCCGATTATTTCCTCGTGGCGGCGGATTCATGGTGGGTGCAGACGCGCAGGCTCGCAAGACGTAAGCAACAGGCGCAGCCGAGTTTGATAAAGGGTGTATGAGTAAAAGACCAGCGTGTACTGCGCAAAAGGGAGTTGTGTGTGTGTGTGTGTGTAGACGCAAGTCGTGTGTTTAGATTTGAGGTTTAAACTGGCAAACCTCTTCGACACAAACGCGATGGTCGAGTGTATGCGCGCATAGGCGTGCGACGCTTGGTCGCTGAGAAGCACCGCCAGGACACAGGCGGCACCGTGTATGCTGCATGATGCAGCACATCCGTCGTGTGCTGGCGTTTATCTCGTTGGTCATGGTGGTAGCGGCGGCGGTGGCGGCGACGGCGACAGCTTCCCCAATGCTGGCCGCGTCGCCGTCCATGTCCGCTTTCTCCGCACCTCGTTCGTCATAGGGACCTGCACGCCTGCCGCCCAGTCCATCTCCCACCTTCCTCTCTTCTCGCCCACTCCTGCCTGCTGCCTCGCTCCATCTTACTCGCTCGCTGTCGTCGTTGCACTCGCCGTGTTCATTTCTTTTGTTCGTTCCATTCGAATTCGCTCACATCGTCACCTCAGTCGCCCTTTCTCCTCTGGGCCGCCTGCTGTTGCTGCTCTTCACGTCCATTTGCCTGCGCCAGTCCGTCATCTTGGCCGCTCGTACACCGCTTCTAGTCAGCTCTACAGTACCGTGCCGCTGCCAAGTAGCCGTCGGCTGGTCTCATATCGTCGCTGTCTAGACAGTCATACGCGTGCAAAGTAGATAGGTAAGCAGCTGGCAAAGTGGCGGCGGCAAAGCGGCAGCGGCGATAGCGACGGCAGCAACGGCCAGTCGGCCGCTGCCCATGGCTATTGTGTATCAGGTGCCATTGCTGTGATGTGGCCGCCGCTGGTGCTGCCATTGACTACAGTGAGATAAGCACGTGAACGCGTGAACAAGTACGAACGGCATGGGCCACTGGCCGCGCAACGTGCTGTCCGCTGGAGCAGAAATTTGTTCCTCTTTGTCGCTGCTGCTGAACGCCGCAACTGGCCACGCTGTGCTCCTACCTAGCGACGACGCTTACCGGTTATACATTTTCTTGCCTAGTCAAACATGGATCGTCGTAAGGAGGAGCTAGAGAAGAAGCGGCAGAAGCTTGCCGAGCTGCGCAAGGCGCGCGAGGACCGCCGGCGATCGCAGCAAAAGTCCATGTCTACCCCTGCCGATGAGGTGAGTGGAGAACCGGCGTGCCCTGGATACATTCAGCACGCGCGTATTGAGACGGCATGTAGCCTGTCGACTGACCATCGCTGCTGCGCGGTAGACGCAGTCGAACATGACTATGCCGTCGATGACGTCCTCGTCGGCACGCAATGATGTAGATAAGCTGGTGAACGACCTGATCGGCGGCCGACGTAGCCAGCACTCGGCCACGCAGTCGGTGTCTAGCAACGTATCGGATACCGATGGCTCGGATATGGGCTCGGTCCTTTCGCCAACGCAGACATCCACAGTCAGCGTGTCCGCCGAGTGAGTGACTGTGCTTGCAACAGCGCACAACCTCGTTGCTCACTAAGCTTGTTTGCGCGCGCGCTATGTCCGATGGTCGTCATTGGGGTTTCATCTGCAATCGGTTAAAGCGCCGATAGACCGCGCACACGCTTCATCCCCGAATTTTCCTCGGTCGAAGCGGTCATCTTCGATTTTCCGCCAAAGGAGCGCGTGGTGTACAGCAAGGAGGCACAGACTACGGGCGAGTTTTTCGACCGCCCCGATCCTGAAGTGCTCGAGCAAGAGGTTCGCACACGACTTGCTGCCGAAAGGGAAAAGGATCGGCTGGCCAAGCAGGCCGCGGAGGAAGAAGAGCGTCGACGGAAGCATGCTCAAGAAGCCGCACAGATTCGCGGTGAGTGCTGGTGCAATTGGCAACGACAGCAGCAATTGTCGTCGGTCGGCAGCTGCTAGCTGTGCTTGCTTGCGCGTGGCTAACCACCCTGCTACTGCCCAGAGCTGTCCGAGGACGAAAAGAAGAACATCCTCACCTCTGATGAGTTTGCCGACTTTGTGGACTACTCCACAAAGGTGATTGAGCGGGCGCTTAACGAGAAATACGATTTTATGAAGGACTACACGGTAGTGCAGGACGAGGAAAAGTAGGTCACTGCTGCTGCCTTGTTGCGGCTGCCATGTTGCTCACTCTTCTTTGTGCAACTGCAGTGATGCAGAGGCAAGCAACACGGTGAAGCTGGCGTGCACATTCCACAGCGAGAAGCTGTGCCAGAATCGTTCCGTGACCGATGTCAACTGGTCGCTAAAGGTGAGCGCAATTGGCACGGCCGGCGTTTGTCGCTGGGCCGGCACTGACGATTCGCTGGTAGCATCCGGAGCTATTGGTGTCGTCATACAACAAAAACCCAATGGCGATCAACGAACCGGACGGTCTTGTGCTAGTCTGGAATACGCATCTGGTGGAGCGCCCCGAGTTTGTCTTCCATTCCCAGGTACGCGGGCGCCTTGGTTTGGTGGCGGTGTGTGTGCAGTGCGTTTGCTAACATCTGCTTCACTCGCTACTGCTGGCATCAAACAGGCTGATGTACTTACTGCGCGGTTCTCTGATTTCCACGCCAACCTGGTAATTGGCAGCACCTACAGCGGCCAGATCTTGCTTTGGGATACGCGTGCCAAGTCGCTGCCGGTTCTGCGCACGCCGCTGTCTGCCGTTGGCCACACGCATCCGGTGTATGCCATGAGCATGGTTGGCACGCAAAATGCGCACAACCTTATTAGCGTCAGCACCGACGGCTTGATGTGCTCCTGGCAGCTGGATATGCTTGCGCAGCCGCTAGAGACGCTCGAGCTGACGCACGCGACGCACTCTGGCACCGATGAAGTGGCGGTCACCTGCTTTGGCTTCCCCGGCAACGAAACGACGACGTTCTGGGTGGGCACGGAAGAAGGTAACGTGTATCAGGCCAACCGCTACGACCGTGCTGGCAGCAAAGCCGGCATCTATCAGCAGGATGCCTACAACGCGCACCGTGGTGCTGTTACTGGTCTGCATTTCCACCCGCTGTTTGGTCCAATCGACTTTTCCGACCTGTTCATCACGTCTTCTGTCGATTGGACCGTCAAGCTGTGGCGTGCCAAGGTGCGTAGCATGTGAACGGCAAGAGCGTCAACTGCTACTCTATGCTTACCATGTACACTCTACTGCCTACTGCAGTCGGCAGCCAAGCCGGCCAGCGCGCCGCAGACCATTGCGCCCATTTACTCGTTCGAGGACGCGGGCGACTATGTGTATGATGTGGCCTGGTCGCCATCGCATCCGGCCATGTTCGCGTCGGTAGACGGCACGGGTCACTTCAACCTATGGAACCTGAACGTGGACACTGAAGTGCCGGTGGTCAGTGTAGCGCCCGGCAGTGGCCGCGCGCTCAACAAGGTGTCATGGGAGAAGGAGGGTCGCAAGGCGGCCGTTGGCTCGGTGGACGGCTATGTGCACGTTTATGATATTGGCGAGGTAAGACTGCGTATTGTGATGTGGCACGCTACTGCAGCACTGGACAGCTAATTCGGCTCTGGCACATTTAGATGAGCAATCCGCGCATGGACGAATGGACGCAGTTCCAAAAGACGGTGAGCGAGATGATGCATTCCAAGGAGACGGCCGAGCCAGTGCCAGAGCCGCGCAGTCCTGCCACATCGTCATCCTACTCGATGCTTCGCTAAGTGTGGCATCGGCATCCACACACGCCCTTGTGTGTGTGTGCGTGTGTGTGCTTGGACTGGAATCGAACGCAGTCGTGCACAACAGCAGTAGCAGCAGCATTAGCAGCGCTCGTTCATATATCTCGCCGCGACCACTATTGTTAGCCCACGCCGTCGATGGGCCGCGTCGATGATGATGGCCTTTTGTCGCCCGCTCTACCACCACCGTCTTTCCCGCTCAGATTCTGTTGCTGTTTATCGTTTGTTGGTTCAAAATGAAGCTGTGCACATTGTGATTTGCGCAGCTCGTCTTTAGCGTAAACGTGTCGAATATACTCGCCGAATGTTGCTATGCCCAGAGAGGTTTATTCCTCTGGCACCCCACATTGTGCCATCCATGCGCCCGGACCAAGAGGGCATGGCGCGATCCGGATCTACACGCCGACGCCCTCGACATGGACGGCTGACAGGTTGGTGCGCTCATGTGGACAGATAACGTGGAATAGCAGATGGCGCGAATATGTAGGTCGTCATACATGCCACCGCTGCATGAAGCAGCACACGGTAGCCGACCATGGCGCGCACACGCAGCCAGCGATTGGGATTCCAAACGAGGAGCGCGACACGACTGGCCACCGTGCGCGGTCTGCTTTATCAACTTAGATGTTGGACGGGTACAGCATCTGCGCAATGATACGAATGTGAATACGAGCAGCGGCGACAAAAGACAAGCGGCGCGTAGTACGTTAGCAAAGAAATATGTCGTCGTTCCACTAGCCTCCCGACATGCTGCGCGCCGTGCATTGCCTCGCCGTCATGGCCATCGCGACGCGCCAGCGGCCATGTCCTAGTGTCAACCGCCACCATATCCAAGCCTCTAAACTTACCACACGGACGCTGGCGCCGAAAGTCTTGGCCGGCAGGTTGGTGCGGAACTTGGCCTTGACGACACCGCTGTTGCCGTGCACGCGGGCGACGCGACCCCAGATGACGCGAATCTTGGAGCCGTTCACCTCCTTCTGGGCGCGGTACACGTAGGCAACACGCTTGCCAAGGTAGAAGGTAGCATCCTCCTTGCACTGAACGTTCTCAATGCGGATGAGGGTGGTATCCGGCCTCTGGTTGCGCTTGGCGCGCTTGAAGCCCTGGATGCGGCCCTTGGAGTAAAGACTAGTGTTGTTGGTGGCGCACCGCATTAGTAAACACGACTTTAAACAAAAGCCAAACACCACAAGCATCGTAAGCGCGCCCAGCACAGAGCACCGTGCGCGCCAAGGGCAGCAGCATGGAATTCACCGTGCCCGACGGCGACATTGGCCGCACACCGCCATTCCCGGCCAACACGTCACCGCCCAAGTCGCTGTGCTGCCAACCAGGGCACCGCAACCCAGTGGTTGCTGTCTGAACAGTTCCTGAGCGCCAGATATAGCCAAGTGCGGCGGACACAGCGTACACAGCGCGATTCCAAGGTTGTCGCGCACGCGGGTCGACAACGCATAGTCACCGCTGTCGTCTGTACCGTCGCCACTGCTGCCCATGCATCCATCCATATCCACCGTCCAAGCATCCATCTCAGCGCCCATCTGTCTGTACGCGCAACAGCAACCACCGGAGTAGATGAGGCGTGGGCGGCGTCCTGGTAGCAGCGTGCGTCTCCATCTCGCGTCCACGCATCCATCCGTCCATCCGTCCATCCATCCATCCGGCGAATCGCCAGCGCCCAGCTCGGCCATCCCGCACCATCCATACATCCAGAGACACTCACCGAACCGGCTGGGTCATGTCGACGAGTGCAAGTGCAGACGGTATAATCCCGAGCGATGCGAGATGCGTCTGGGAATCGAAGAGGAAGGAGGAGGAGCCCAAGTGTAGCGCACCGCCCACCTACCTGGCAGTTTTCAGTCACACCCACAACATCCACATCCGCCACTCCATACCCATATGACAGCGCATTGTCCACCAGCACCAACACGCCAGTCATGCAGTCAACCATACGTTGTGCATAGTGTGTGATCATCGTTTCATTGTAAGAAATCCCGTACTCGCGGTTCAGACAGGCTGTTGTCCATAATGTAGCATCGTCTACTTGCGACCGCTCTTCTTTCGCCGGTTCTTGCTGGCTGGCGCACTGCTGCCATTAACAATGCTACGTTTGCGCTTGGTGGAACCGACTACGGTGACATTATCGCCGGGTCTCCGCTTCAGCGCGCTCTTTTCCGGTTTGCGAGACAGAATTGGCTCGGGCATAACTGAGATTGGCTTTTGCTTACGGAAGCCTGTAACGTCCGGCAAACGGTGAGCATGCATGCAACGACTTGACGCTGCGCACATTGCTTACACTTTACGGTGGATGCCTTCAGGTTCCACACTACCTTCTTTCGTTTCCGAGGGGTGCCAGCCGGCTTGGCCGCTGCCTCATCGCTATCCTCCTCCTCCTCCTCCTCCTCCTCATCATCGTCGTTATCATCGTTATCATTGTCCTGCTTAGCATCAGCATCTGCCGTCTCCACCACAGCGCCGCCTTTCTTTGTTTCGCCATTTTCTGCCACGTTTTCATCATCGCCATCCTCCTCCTCCTCCTCCACGTTTCCTGCAACGGTGTTCTCATTGCTTTGCTCCTCGTCATCGGTGTTTTCGCTCGGTGACTGTGCATTGTCAATGGCATTGGCGGCCTCCTTTAGCGTGGTCGACAGTTTGTAGACTCGCTTTCGACCAGCTGCATTCACATCCGGATTGGCACCAATCTCAAATAGCGTCTCACTGAGGCCTCTCAGGTCATATGGCATCGCCTCGGAATTCTCTTCATCCTCCTCTGAAATGTAGATGCCTGTCATAGCGGTTATGGCCGCAAGTGTCAGACGCCCAAGTTTGTACTAGTGGCTTGTTTGGTTGCATTGCCGCTGTCTACTACGTACCTCGCTTTGCGTGCTCGATTACCTTTGCAAAGACATTTTCACGAATGTGCTGGCACACGCTCTGGCGTTTTGTAAATGCCATCAGCAGACAGAATGGCATGAGTAGCTCGGTGTGCGGGATCCTCGCCAGCGTCTAGTGATACAGCCGCTTGTTAATAGGCAACGTGGTAAACTAGCCATGCGCTACTATCGGCCACCCACCTCAGCATCAACAAGCTTTTCCAACTCGGCCACGTAAATGTCCGCGATGTGCATGCGAACGGCGTCGATCGCTGTAGCATCATATGGACTGCAAACGCCCGCGTATAAATTGCCATGTCAGTGCGTCCTGAAACAGCCAATTACAGCACACTATACCCACGACAGCGGTCGACATCTGCTGCATCGTGCTTACCTGAGCGGCCCACTTGTGAGCATTTCCATGTACTCGCCAATGATGGATGGGTCCCAGTCGGTGCTCTGAAGTGCCTTGAAGCCAGCAGATACGTAGCGGCGCATCAACAGGTAAAACTTGTCAACGCTTTAAAATAGAGAGAACAAGCGTTATGAGCTTCCACGATTGTTCGCATGCCATATTCGCCTGCAGTATGCAAAGCACGGCTGCATCACTTCATCACATTCGTGCTATACCTACCGGTGCTTGTCGATGCCCGACCACTCGCGGCACATGGTTGTCCAAAAGGCAGACAGCCAGGACATTAGCCGCTCATTTGGCAGCTGCGCAGTTAGACCAGCCAGATCGTCGCAAAGCTGCTGCTGAACGAGCGGCTTGTCCGACATCCACATGCCTGCAGTAGGTCCACCGCGTCTGGCGTAAGTAGGCGTGCCCATGCTGACTACGCACACATGAATTTTTGGCGCACGCTAAACCTACAGTAGAACAGGCCCTTCCATAGCTTGAGTAGCTCGACCATCGGCGTCTCTCGCTGGTGCACCAGATACTTGCGCAGCGACTTTACTGCCTTGTCACGCACCTTCTTGTCTAGAGTTACACTGTCGTTAGCAAAAGCGCTGTGCCAGCCGGAATCGCGTCTACGTCACGTAGAAGTCTACTTTGCAAGCAAACGACAGGGATTCGTGTGTCGGCCATACTGGGCCTAGCTCTTGTTTACCATTGGACGCGAGCCGCTTTGCAAAGTCAGTCTCCGGTGAAGAAGGATCGTCAGACATGCTGCACCGTTTTCTTGGCGTGCGTTCGTATTTGTATAAAATGTAGAAGCGTACGCAGCTTTGCGACGGGTGACAATGAAAAGGAATGGGGATCGCGAATCGCGTGTATCGGCGCAAAAGAAAAAAAGAAAAGTATTTAGTTTCAATGGTGTCCTGTGTACACACCGCCGTGGTGGCGACAGCGGTCACACTGGCCTGTTGCATGGCTGAGATTGGTGCATGACAATCGCGTCGACCTGGATTGTGGAGCAGTACGGGCAGTCGTTTAACTGCGCATGGGATGGGCGAATACCGCAGACATGATACACTTGGACACACCACAAGTGGCTGGCGTACACTGTGATAGTCACTGTACACGAGCAGTTAATTGTACGTGCACCATCCAGACTCGATGCTCCATGACCCGTATGAAATGGCCGCCGGTCATGTCTTTATAGGATTTATCTTGCTGTCCGATTCGCTTCGCCTCTACGATATCTTGAGAATGTCATGGCCCTAAACGCGCCACTTTCATGTTTACACATAGTATGGCAGCCTGCACACGCTTATCAAACACGGTAGCGGCAGATTTCGCCTGCCAGCCATGCTAGGTTTATCACAAAGCGGGCTGCACACTAGTAACCGATATTTGCTGCGAGTGTACTTGTGGCGCGGTCGTCGTATATGATGGTGGTGGTGAAATATCAGACGTCATAGCAATGGACGCTGTGGGCTTTTCAGAACACCCATATAGTTGGCGGAGTACACCGCCTTTGCGCTCAATGAGTTTGGAGGGAGGGCCGTATTCGACGGCACGTCCAGCATCTAGTGGTCAGATCATGCAAAATGTTAGTCGAAAACGTTAATTAAGCCAGCCAGGCATTACCGGCGCTTACCAAGTACCAGCACGCGATCGTATTTGACCACAGTGCTCGGATGAGATGTAAAGCAAAGTAGTGTTGCATGGCGGAGCTCTTGACGAAGCACCTCCTGAATGGTGGTACTCTCGGTGGGATCCTCCCATACTGCTGCTTCGTCCATGATGATCACCTAACGACGCGCTGCTTTAGCAACCAAAGTATGTCATAAACCATGTATCCTTGAACAACACATACCTTGCTGTTGCGCAGAATGGCACGCGCTAGAACAAGCAACAGCCGATGCTTACGGCTAAAGCCCGCACAGCCTTGGCTGATGGAAGTGTCGATGCTCTTGATGACACGATAATGCTCTGCGTCGTGGCCATGAGCATATAGGTGGCAGCGTCGAAGCACATCCCAGATTTCGGCGTTGCTGTGGCGCAAAAGTGGATCCAAATAGTCGCGGACAGTGTCACCAGAGAGAACTGGGTCTTGCGGAATGATGGTCAGAAGCGAGTGCGCGCTGTGTAGCCCAAGCTTGCCAATGTCGACACCATCGACGATAATGCGTCCCTTGGCGGGCTCGGTAAACTTTAGGAATGAGGAGGAAAACGCCGGTATTCTTACACCTGCAGCAGAGGTGTTTTAGCCATTAACGAAAAGTCGCTGTGTGTGTCCGGCACACACGATGACATACCGGCGCAGTCGATCACTCCAACACTTTCGCCAGACTTCAAGCTGAATGTAAGGTCGGTCAGTGCAGGTGCGTATGCGTGCGCATACTTTGCGGACAAATCTACGATCTGAACCTCTCCGTGCTGCGGCCACTGATTGAGCGTGTGTTGTGTCAGCCAATGTGCGCAGACACTAGCGCGAGGCACCACGTACATCACTTGACGGGACTTCGCCCTTTGCGTTGGATGTCGGCTCTTGCTCTGTGCGCAGATGCTTGGAAATGCGCTGCACGCTGTGCATTGCCGACTCGACCCTGCTATACGTGATAACAAGCCACTGCACGCCGTCATGTCAGCGTAAAACCGGCGAGAACATGCGTGCGTGGACCTACCGTGATATCTGCGGGGAGCGTCAGAGCATACACAAGAACAAAACCGGCAGCAGCCGGACTGATGGTTTGGTGAAGCAGAACAATCAACACGAAGCAAGACAGCGTCGCGAGTGTAGCGATTAGCTGGAGACGGCAAAAAAGCCATTGGCTGGCCATGTTGAGCAGATAGGTCGGGCGGTTGAGAGCGTCGATTCGACCTATGTTTTCAATGGAAAACCAGTGTTCCATGCCGAATGCGCGAATGGTAGTAGCGCCGCTAATAAGGAGAAACTATTAGCCATCAAAAAAGACATGGCTACACGTTTCACTTACTCCAGTAGCGCTGCATTCAGCGAGAAAAATGGAGCTTCTGATGTGCTCTCGAGGCGCTTCAGGCTACGGGCAACAGGCAGATACTTGCTAACCAAGTATAGGGCAAGCGGGGCTGCAGCACGCCAACGGTGAATAAGTAACGCGTGATGCACGCTCTGTCCTTCGTACGCACTCACCCAGTATGGAAAATACTGCCAAAGACCATGGCAAAATGACAGAAGTGACCAGCAGAGCACAGAGAATGTCGCCAATTTCGTACAGGAAGAAGCTGGCGCTTTCGGGAATGTCCTGGTCGACGGTGGCCATGTCTACGTCAAAGCATGCCATGATCTTGCCAAAGTAGGTCTCGTTAGGTGCACGCAAGCTGGTGCTGAACACGCGCTTAACAAGGCGATCGTGGATGGTCTGGCTGGCTCGGTTGCTTGCGGCGTAGACTGCATAGCAGGCCAGTCCTTTGAACAGCGCAAATACAAAGCAGCCCACGAGTAGTATGCTTATATATGAAAGCACACTGCCATCAGATATCTCTTGAGTCGTCCACATTCTCAACATACACAGCAGCAGCGTGTTGCTGACCGGAATCGCTGTAACAGCAAGAATGACGACAGCACAGTAACCATAGCTGCCGATAGCGTCAATATAATCCAGATAGCTACCAGTACTGATGGCTTCTTCGGTGAGCTCTGCATGAGCAGGGCGGGTGTCTTTACGCTGATCAGAGAGAGTCGCATTGGGAGATGGCACGATGGCTGCGGAGTGTATATGGCCGCTAGTACTGCTGTCTACAGCCTTTCCAGCAGTAGAAAGCACGTTCGCTGTTGGGCCATGGGACACGACACGTCCGTCATGCAGCAACACGGTGTATGACGCCTTTTGGATGTATCGATTGGCGCAACTCGTTGCAATAATGCGCGTCCGATTGCGCGTTAGAGATCCAAACAGACAGTTGTCCACAATGTGCTCAACGATGCGTGGATCCATTGCTGCTAGGCAGTCGTCCAGAATAAGGTGCCGGGCCGGGCTGTAGACGGCGCGCGCAAGTGCTACTCGCTGCTTCTGGTCGTTGTTAAGCTCGATGCCCTTTTCGCCCAGTAGGGTGCCATCTCCTGCGTACAGTTCTGCAAGATCGCGCTCAAGTGCACATGCGTGGATTACACGGCGGTAGCGCTCCTCGTCGAACGGCTGGCCAAATGTAATGTTGTCGCGAATCGAGATGTTTTGCAGCCAAGCCTGTTGAGCGACGTACGCAACGTTGCTGCTGAGCACATGCTGACCGCACTGGAATACGCGCTGTCGAGGCATATGTACACGCCCGCGAACACACGGCATTTCTGCTCGTGCATAGGTTAAGCGCTGTTAGTTACGCTGGTGGCCAATGGCTTGCGCAGTAAACATACCCTCGAGAAGAGCCATCAGCAGGGATGTCTTGCCGCTGCCTGGAGGTCCCATAACGACGTTTAGCTCTTCAACCTGAAACTCCACGCTTACGTTCTTGAGCGCAAATCTGCTGGCGTTGATGCTAATGTCAAGGCCAAAAACAATGTCGTCTGATGGTATCCATGCAAAGTCGGCGTCCTCAATTGCAATGCGCTCGCGCTCTGTCATTACGGCACTGTCTCCGCTTGTGTGAGAGTTATTGTCAGTGCCGTCCTCGACCTCGGGCAATGCTAGAAACTCGTTGATGCGCTCGTTGCTCAGGCCGGCCATGGTCACGCATGCAAACGCTTGTGGCGCACGCCATATTGCGGTGCGCAGGATGCTCACAAGCATCACTGCTGTGAATGCGATTGACGCTGTGGGCGCTTGACCGTACATGACTGCCCACACGCCTAGGCACAGGCAGGTGGCAAAGAGTGTTCCGGCATCGATGAAGGTCAGATTGGCAGAATGTACCATTTGCTTCTTCCAATGGGCGGTGAGCTCGCGTTGCCGATACTCGACAATACGCTGTAGGGACTGCAGTTCCCAGGCAAAGAACCTGGCTGTACAAATTGATTGAAGCGTCTGGGTGTACGTCAACACGACTGGTCAGCCATACCATGCTATAGCGGCATGTGAACGAATCTAGCGGTATTACCTACCTTTTGGATAACAGAAACCCGCTCGCTGCTAAGTGCTAGCTGTCTGTCGTAGGCAGCTGAGAGTCGATTTCCCAGCTGGTGAACTACCACTACACTCGAAAGCACCGTGGCTAGTGCTACTACAGCAGAGGGTCCCAGCAGGTTCCATAGTAGCAGTGTGGCTGCAAGGGTTTGAATAGGCCCGCCAACAAGATTAGGCAGCTCGACAAACATTTCGCTAATGCATTTTGCATCGGCGCCAAGCAAGTCGATAACTGCATCCGTATTCCACCGGCTGAGCACTTCCTCGTTTTCCTCTGCTGACGCTGGCGACTGAGGCGTGTATACCTGTCGATGCAAGCATTTTTGTGATATTTCGTGTGCAATAATGGCACGAGCTCGCGTTGCCATATGCTGCCCAAGCCGCTCTGCGTGTTGGAATGAGGCGTTGGCAATGACTGTACAGAGAAACAATCCTAGAGCGTATGTCCAGGCATTCGGTTTTGCAGGGCCGTCTGGCATCTCTAGCCATTGCAGGAGGCAACCCATGAAAAACGGCACCGCGCATAAAAGCACACTCCAGATGATAGCAAGCATCGCCTGACCGACGATGTTACGGCGAAAGGTAGCAAGAAGCGCGAAAAGCATGGTTAGTTTTTTGAATGAGCTAGCATGGCAATGGCGTAGCGCTGATGTTAGCCATAGTCTGAATGGGCATGATCGTCGTAACAAAAGGCACACCTGTGCAGAGAAAACTTGTGGATGGCAGCTGAGGCTTTTTCGCGCGGCCCCAGATCCCAGAGGCTTTGCTCGCAGAGTTGGTGCTTGTTGCTCCTTGAAAAAAGAGGCGACATCCATCCGAAGAATGCCCACTCTAGCGGCGACGCAGAGTCTTCCAGCGTGATGATGCGTCCGGCTGAGGTGATATTTACAGTGCCGCGCGTGAGGAGAACAGGAATGATGGAAATTTGGGCAATAATGGCCGCGCACAGCTGATACTGTGATACTGGATCGTGAATGCTGAACGTGCGGCATGCCCAGCGACAGACCAGACTGGCGAGCGCACCTGTGTAGGTCGCACCTAGTAGGAAACTCTGGTGCTGAGCAAGAAAGTAGCGGCTGTCCGGCCTATTTTTCCATGCGCAAACAAAAGAAACGACGGCAATGTAGCACTGCATGTGCACGCGACATTCACGTAAACATACAGCGGTTTGTGATGCGCGATGACGGTGTGCGCGAACCTACCCAAGTAATAGAGCCGGCTATCGCCGGGTATAGATAGGTGTAGGTTACAAGCGTGGTACTTCCCATACTATATCTGACGTAGAAGATAGAGGTGGCCAGACCAACCAGACTGCTAGCCACCTTGGCCGCTTCGACCACTAGGCGGCGACGCTCGATCTTGGCCATCATCCCTTTGGAGCCTGTAAACACATCGGTAGCGGCATCGGAAAGCGAATGACTCCGGTGCTCGGCGTGTGATTTGACCCATTCCACGTTGTCTTCGCTGTCAGCGGCGTAGGCGCCAGAGTCGCGACGGATGCCTTCCAGAAAAGGCGAGTACGCACGTATCTCAAAGTGACTACAGATCCCTTCTGCCAGCAGAGACACGGTGGAAAACGCTATCGCTACCAATGGCAGCAGCGTAAAGGCTTGACTGAGTGATAAGAAGCATATCAACATGTGCCTGCTGTGGCGATAGCCGCTCTGTGACAAAGCACTTACATCGACCACCAGTGCTCCATGGCGTGCCGCTCTGTACTTGCGCGCGCGTGCTCGTGTGCGTGTGTGTTTATTTGCGTACGTGCGTATGTGTACCAGTGTGTGTGTGCGTGTGTGTGCGTGCGTGAAGTGCCTGACGTTGCGCTGAAAAAGATGACGTGCTCGTGGGGGACGTAGGAGGAGACATATATACCATCATGGACTGTTTGTGCGTATCGTGTAGAAAGTGCTTACGCAAGTGTTTGCGATCCAGCGTTGCACAACATGCATAGCTGGGCGCGTATCAGCCCAGACCTGCCGTCCAACGCGATGATGAAAGGCAATTGGTTGTCGGTAACTGCGGTCTACACCAACCTACACCACATTTATTCTCGGTGTGCACGGCAGTGCCTGGTGAATGCTGGCATCAGCGGGAAAAGCAGGTGTGCAGCAGTTGGCGCCGAGTGCCTCTCTAGCTGCTCGGATCTGCGCGCTCTACGCAAAAACCATTTTGGAGCAGTGGGATGATGTCATCCAGGCGGTGCACTGAGCGGTCGGCATTTGGCTCAAAGTGCGCGTTCTTTGGATTGCGTAGCAGCACACTGGCGGCGCCAGCTGCACGAGCGCACGCCAGATCGTCCAAATGGTCGCCCACCATAAGCAGCTCCTCGGGAGCAATACCCTATGGATTGAGCGTGGAGGAAGTTGCACATATGCCCTTGTCAGTAAACGCCAGTCGCAAAGGCGCGCAAACGTAACGTCACCCACCCAAGTGCGCGCGATGTGCAACAGCGGATCTGGCGCTGGTTTGGGCGGCAAAAAGTCGCGCGTGACTAGCGGGTCAAACCGGTGGTGAGGCTCACGCAGCGCCAGAAAGTGCTGGACGGTGTCACGGTTGTTGCGAGTCAGAATAGCTTTGGGAAGCTGGTGTGCCTCAAGAAACTATGGACACTGGGATTAGCGTATATGCGCACACCAGCGCCGAAATGAAGCGAGCACACCTCGACCAGTGTTTCCAAGCCTATTGAAATGCCATACAGGAAGGGCCAGTACCGTGAGCGTGACGTACTTTGTCAGCATCGCTGCACATTTTGTTCGTTCGCTCGATAGCGTCGTCTACCTGGCTGCATTTCCATGGTCAACATGGCCTCGTCTTCAATCTGCTTGATGAGCTGTTCCGCAGCTAAACGTGCTTTCGCTTCGAGCGACGCTGCATGTGCCAGCACATCTGTGCCATCCGGGACAGCCAGCTCACGACGCATGCGTCCAATAAAGTTCTACGAGCCGCAGCCTACTTGAGTCGCCATGGCCATGACGGTCGTTGGTGGGTTACTTACACTCTGTGGCAACGTCAGCGTTCCGTCCATCTATCTTTCGCATTGCCATCCACAGTATTGGCGGTATGTCGCGGCAGTTTGCAGGCGGCGCGTTTGGCGTCGGGTGAGCAAGTTGGTAGACCATGCGCGCCAAACAATAGATGCTTACGTCAAAAACCACACCGCGAATACGACGGACTGGACTGGCGGCGGTAGGCGGCATGCCAGCGCCTGCAGCTAGCCCGGCATAGCACAGGCGGCGGGTGGCCGAGTGAAGCGTCATGAGAAAGCCACAGGGGACGAAGACGATCGCAAGGTGTGGAATGTAAAGACGGCGCTCTAATTGTCAACTGGCGGCTGGATGATACACTTTCACTTGCTTCTTTGGCTTATCCACCACCATGGCACCACTGTCGGCCGTATATGCATTCCAGCCGGAAAAGACGGACGCAGCAGCAGAGACACACAGCATGTCGGTGACTGTGAATGCCAGCACTGACAATGCGGCCGACTTTTTAATCGCGCTGGAGGCGGCAGCCGAACAAATGCGAGGCGAATGCAACCGCTACCTGACACAGCTGCTGCAGACTGGCGCCGACGCTGCTGCTACTCCACAGCAGGGCAAGGGAGAAGACGAGGACGAGGACGACGCTGAGGAAGACGACGATATTGCTGCGGCGATCGCCGAGGCTTCAGCACAGCACTCGGAGAAGCGGACAGAGGCCGCGCTTTCGCCAACGCGCCAGACGCAGTTGGACAGCGAAGCCAAACGACCCAAGCTGGATAGTGCGTAGTTGCATGTTGCCAGTTGTCGGCGTATGCTCGAATCAACAGGCAGACGCGCGCACACGCGTGTCGCAAGTCTGCAGTGCATGTCACCTGACGCGTGCTAGCCTCACGAATGAACAAGTGTTTCGTAGCGTCCACGCTTGTTCTCCACGCTGACCGCCTCTTACCCGCATTACTCGCTCACCACGCCCAACGAAAAGGAAGCACCGGCGTGAACGGGACTCTTTCGTTCTCTTTGTATCTGCACGCAATCTGTCGTCGCCATGTTTAAGGCGCGTCCCGTGGTATTCGAGGATTCGTTTGCGCTACTGCAGGATGGCCTGCTGCGTCTTTACCACGGCAATGTACAGAGCAATCTTTCCGGCATTGAATTGCACCAGTGCGTCCTTGTCGACGGGCGGAGGCGCGTCCATTTACCGACATGCTGACAGTCGAGGCGGCCATCATCGTAGGCTAGTGTATGATATGTGCTCAGCTACACCTACGCCCTACGCCGAGCGCTTATTCGCCTCTATTGCTCGATTCCTTGAACTGCGTGTGGACCAGCTGTATCAGGTGTGGTCGCGCGTGCAGTGCTGGCGTTGGACGCAGCGTCTGGACGACTGACATGCAGCGCGGTCGTATTGCTGGTGCTGTTGTAGGAGATTGTCAGCAACCCGGATATTCTGTCGGCATATGCGGTTGCTTGGGAGCATTACGCGCTGGTGTCGCGCTCCGTTAATTTCGCTTGCCAGTACTTGAACCGCTCGTTGCTGGACCACCGGATGCGCAATGGACGGCCGATTGGCGAGCTGATGCCGCAGTGGACGTGCAAATATCGCCGGCAGTCGGTGGCTAGCGTACGTGTTGCGTAAATGTCGTGATGCTCAATAGCGGTGCATTCGTGGGCTCACCATGACGATGGGCGTTGGCGAGGATAGCTGGCCAATGCTGTCTGGAGAGATCGACTAGCTATGCGTATTCGGCGTGAGCAGGAAGACCGACTAGTACGCCAGTTGATACTAGCGCTGGAAACGGATCGTGATGGTGCATGCAGCATGCCTGAAAAAACGCTGCGCTGTGTCATCCAGTCGTTTGGTAGGCTACGCGCTGGCAGACACTGGTGCGGATGATCGACTAAATATTGCCGCAGTCGAGCTGGGCGCAGGCACCAAAGAGCCATTGGCCATCTACCGCAATCTGTTTGAGGCAGCCTGGATTTATCGCACGCGGACATACTATGAGCGAGAGGCAAGAAATGCGGTGGCAGAGCTTTCCCTCTCCCAGTTCATCCATCGTGTGCATGCTCGCCTGGAAGAGGAGTCAGCACGATGCCGCCGTTTTCTGGACCCATCTTCGCGCGACAAGGTGCTCCATCCTATGGTCGTCGAGTGTATCGTTAGCCACTCGGCGCTCATCTATGGCGAGTTTCGTCAAATGCTTTCTCAAGAAAATCAAAAAGGTATGCATTGTCGGCCGTTGGCGAGCGTCAATGGGGCAAAGGAATAGCATGCTGCGCAGCTGGCAATAGTTTGCTAAGCGGCACGCTGTCTACGGCGCGTGAATGTTCTTGCAGACTGTGCTACGTCCTACTCGTTGATGATGCACGTCAAAGATGGCATCAAGCCGCTTCGCGATACATTCGAAGCGTTTGTGGTCGAAGGTTGCCGCCGTGTCCTGGCCGGCCTTGACTGGGAGTCGCCCAAGGTGCGTTGCTTGCCGGTGAGCGCTGGCCTACTCGTACATGCATGGCTATTGACGACACAATCCAGATTATTACCGAATATGTGGAACAACTGGCGCAGCTACACGACCACTATGAAGGCCTCTGTATCCGCTTTTTCAATAACGATCCTAGTTTTATCGCTGCCTTTGACAAAGCATTCCATGCGCTGCTCAACGATCGCATCAAACTGCGCCAGCCAGAGGCACTTGCTAAACATTGCGATCAGCTGCTACGCAAACCAAGCAAGCAGACGATCGAGGCGCTAGAGGAAAGACTTCGGATGTTGATCAAACTGTTTGGCTATCTGGACGACAAGGACGTGTTTCAGAAATTCTACACTCGAGCCATGGCTCGACGTCTGATTTCGGACGCCTCACTTGCCGAAGAATTGGAGCTGACTGTGATTTCGCTTCTTCGTGTACGTTACCAAAGACAGGTGCACTGGCACATCACATCAATCTCCGTGGAGCTAATCGTATCTGCTACGCCGATGAGCATAATAGCACGCCTGTGGTGTGGATTTTGTTAGCAAGCTGCAGCGAATGTGCACAGACATCAACCTCAACCGCGACCTCAACCAGGCATTCTGCAAATGGCTGGTTGACGAAGATGTACCTGCCACTAGTGAGTGCAAGTCGATGCTTAGCACAACGAACATCTGCTAATTTGCATGCATTCTATCGCATATTCCTGCAGTTGGCCACAGTGTGCTGGCACTTACCACTGGCGCGTGGCCGTTGACATCAACAGCGACATCCCAGCTAATTATCCCCCCTCCCGTAAGAACAGCTCGTGCCACAGTGTGATTGTATAGCTGCTCATATTAGAATATCGGTGTTGCAAATTTGCTAGCTGGAGGGCAGTGTCGCACAGTTTGTGCGCTTTTACCAAGAAAAGTTTACCGGTCGCAAGCTTACCTGGCTCTGGCACATGAGCAAAGGTGCGCGAGACGTTAATGCTGTTGCATCATACGTACTAACGGACTTTGGTCTGTGCTGCAGCCGATGTGCGCGTCAACTATCTTGATCGACGCTATGAGCTCAGCGTAACCCTTTATCAGCTAGCACTGCTTCTTTGCTTCAATGAGAAAACAAGATTCACGCTGGCTGAAATCTGCCAGCGCACCGGTCTGTTGTCGACGGATTTAACGCGAACAGCAAAGGTAGCAGCGTGCAGGCTGTAGTGCAGGGCCGCCGCAATGACGCTAATCCAGAGCGGACGAACGATCCCGTCATAGTCGATGGTTGATGCCAAGTTGCTCAACATGGAAGGTTCGCTAGACGACCGCCCCATGCAAGCCGTGCTATCACTCAACACCTCGTTTACCAGGTAAGCGCACTTTGACTATTGGTAGCGCAGCGCATAGCCTTGCTTATACGTGCATGCGGTGTTTCTAGCAAGCGCAACCGAATCAAGCTTAGCTCGCCACTGCAGATAGAAGCGGCACAGGAAGCAGCGGCAACCACTCGTGCCGTTGAGGAGGACAGACGCCTGTTCATGCAGGTTAGTGGCCGACATGACCGTTGTTGCTGCTGCAACTTGCGCACGCGCCACATTCTTACTGTGCTATCACACTAGGCTGTACTGGTGCGCATTATGAAATCGCGCCGATCATTGACGCACGGCGAGCTGGTAAGCGAGGCCATTACACTGGCGCGCACGCGCTTTATGCCCGAGGTTGCCATGATCAAGCGAACCATTGAGCAGCTCATCGACAAGCAATTCCTCGAGCGGGATCCCAAGAAACGCGATGTGTATTTGTATGTGGCCTAGTTGCCGTTTTCAACATATTCTGGGAATGCAATGCTAGCAAAACGCTTATTCCCAATTGCTGTCTTGTGCTGAAGCTTATGCGGGTGTTTTTCTTTGTGGATTTACGCGCTTGTCTACCTTGCCGCGGAATTCGAATGGCATCATCGGGGCGCGCGTGTAAACGCCACGTCCTCCAGGAGTCCACGCCGACAACAGCGTCTCGCTGAATCGGCCAGTAAGCGACACCCAGCCAACACCAGAAAAGACGATATCCAGTGCAGCCATGGTGGCATGCTCACCGTGCTCCTGCACGCGCATGGCAACCTTGAATGGTGGATAGGGTCGCGATCGCGGCGCTCTCGCTACCGGTGGTCGCAACACCTTGGCCTGTGAGCCACGCTCATCCGCCACCTGTGCTGATAGCTCTTCAGCCCGCTGTATTGAGGTGAAGTGTGGTCGTAGTGCGCTAAAGATGGTAATCAATAGCGGGCGATCGCCATCGGTGTGGTCCAGACGTGCTAATCCGCCGAGGAACATAGATTCGCCTGCCACACGACGCAGCATCAGCGGATATGGCGCAGCAGATGCAGCCACGCAGCGAGTACTTACCCGGGTGCAGGCGGTGCGTAACAGGCCGAATACGATGTGCTGGCATCACCATGGCCATTTCCGACGGTTCCAAGAGATAGTTGAGCTGGTCTTTAGCTAGCACACCTGGCGTATCAAACAAATGTCGCTGCTGGCTGGCCCACCAGCCGGTGCGTGGTGTGTCTCGAGGTGGATCCAGTATACCGCCAAGGTCGCTGCACGGGATGCCCAACGTCGCCAGAGTCGTGCCAGGAATGGGCGATGTAGTCAATTGTCGCTGCCGTGCCTTGCTTGGATCGCGTGACTCTTTACCGGCACGCAGCATCGCATTCACGAGTGCCGACTTGCCTACATTGGCGCTACCCACCAGGTAGACATCTTCGCGGCCGTGGCGCATGCGCCGAATCCCAGACAACATTGGTCCAATGCCGAGTCCGGTGCGTGCACTCACTAGAAAAACATTACGCGCCCGAGGAAAGCCCAGACTCGACAGCCGATCGGTAATGTAAGCGCGCAGTCGGTTGATGTGCACATCCGCCGGCAGTACATCCAGCTTGTTGGCAATCACCACAAGAGGATTGCCGTCGCCGATAGCCTCGGCAGCGCCAAGTGGAATGGAGCCGGGAAAGTCAAACAAATCAACAACCAGCGCGACCAGTGCATCGTGGCGCCGGCGCAAGAATGAGAGCGAGCTGACATCGGCCACCGTAGCGCCCTCACCCCATGCTGCATGCTGCGCTTCCGGAAGTCTGCGATGGTGCCGCAGACTGTAGCATCGCTGGCAAATGGAGGGTCGCTCCATTGGAGGCATCAGCTGTTCCTCACCCTTGACTGCATCCGTCTCGGCTGCCGTCACCATCTCTTCCCTGCCAAATCCAGTAGTTTCCTCTTCCAAATTAGAGCTTACGGCCGTATCGATTGTGGCATGGCGATCCTTATTCGTAATATCCGATGCCATAACATCTTGCTCCTCGATGACGACAAATTCTTTGCGCAGCTCTTCAGGTAGCTCCGCCACTAGCCGCTGAAAATCAGAGTCACTCAGCGATTTGGCACTGCGCTGCTTGTTGGCGCGGCCACGTGGTTCTATGGTTTCCGGAATAGAAGAGACATGCGTCGGCACGTAGCCGGCCAGTTCCGCGTCTTGCTGCTGCATTTGCACACCGCAGCCAGGACATTTCCCCAACGGCACGTTCGCGCTGTCCGGAGACGGCTGGTGCTCTGACGTTGCATGCATTGCTGAAGATTCTAGTGGCGCCGCGTGCTGCTGGTATGTCCTTGCGTTAACAGTTAGGCTGCGGCGCACAAGTGGAGGCGCCGGTGTGCGCCAAATCTGCCTCCTGGACAGAACATTGCGAATTACAGTCGATTCGCACGCGGCATAAGCCACCGAGTGCTGAGCGCAGACTGTCCAACGACGCCGCCATGTCGTCGCCGCCGCGCGTGCAATCGTACTACTCATTCTGCCAAAAGAGATTGCGAGAAAGAAAAAGGCAATCCAAACATTATTTCAAAAACCGCCACCCGGTTATGCCACACACAGTGTACGCCGGTATCCAACCATCGCGCACGCGTGTGGTACGGTCAATGCGACGCAATAAAGCGATACGGACACATGGAGAGTGTATGGCGCCAACAGATAGGCCCGGCATTGGGGGACATGTACTCAGTCTTGCGCAACCGCGTTGAAATTTCAGACTGCATGCCAACTTGAGTGGGCCATGGCAGAGTGATGGAGCAGACCGTGGTTGGCCTGGCTGCCGTGCTACACTCGCAATGTCACTTTGGTGGTTCGCCTGTCCAAATAGGTGTTGCAACGCCTGTTGACCTGCGTCACTAGGTAAATACAGCCGCTTTGTACATAGTTTAGCCGGGTGATACGTCTTTGTCTCACTTACGGTAGATGCTCGGCCGTTGTGGCAATGTTTTGCCCTGCACAAGGTTGCCTGATGTATTCCCTCATAGCATTGCCATATCGGGAGCCGGCTTGAAAAGTTGCAAGCTTGATTGTGTAGCCCGCCAGAGTTGGCCATTATACTCCTAGTAGGACGGATGACCGCATGGAGCTGAACTACGTGGGTGCGTCATTCCTACTACCGTGGCCGCCGGCGTAGCACGGGCCGACCTCAGGGCACCCGTATGGTGTGAGGCGTCCCCTGTGCCGCGTGACCTGCACTGCATGCAAAGCAGCGGGCCAAATTGGCGGCCCAGAGCGTCAGGTACGATAGTGGCCCGGAAAGACTGGGGCCAGCAGAGCCGAGGGTTCAGCGGACGTTTTCAGCTTCTGTAAATGGCGAGCTCACGATAGGCTCCAAGACAATTGGACAGCAGTCGCCTGCCCTTCCAAGACTAGCCCTTGTTTCCTTCAATGAAGCACATCCATGCAAGTGTGCGCTATCGATGACATTGCCATTTTGGGCGCAGAAATACGACGTAAACCAGGCTAAAAAAGGCTGGGCGGTGGGCGACGTTTCACATATTTTGCGCACTTGTGGTGCCCCTGGTATATAGCGGCGCTTGCATTGTGTCCGTGTCAGCCGCGCCCGCTACCTGCTAGCCACCCTCACCTGCCTATATTCTCGCCCTTCCATAATATCACCGAGTTCAACATGCGTGTGGGCACATCTGTAATTTTGTCATGTGCAGCCGCACTGGTGCTCGCCTCCGCCTCCGCCATTGATGGGGCGAGGCAGCGCTATCCCTTTAATCTTCGGTCTGCGAGTACTAATCTGACCCGTCGTGCGGAATCTGTGGATACCACGCTCAGCACCATCTCCAAGACCTATTTTATGGAGCTTACTGAAAAGCCAGGCACCAGCGCAGCCCGCCAGCAACGTGCAAGCATCATAAGCTACCTCCAGGAAGAATGGGATGTCACTGATGTTGAAGAATTTGATTATTTGTCCAGCAGTATCTACTTTACGGTCCTCAACGGTGGCGAGTGGTCCTTGGCTGATGTATCCAACAAGCCCGGAGTTAGCAAGATCTGGCCTGCTCCGCCGTCGGTCGCTCACTCGCCAGTTCCATACACACCCGGTAGCGCCCTCTTCAATACTACGAGACACAGTGGTCTCACCCGTCGCGCCTTCAAGACTAACCCCAACGGCATCAAGATTGGCATCATCGACTCGGGAATTGACTATCTCCATCCGGATCTTGGCGGCTGCTTTGGAACTGGATGTCTCGTGGCCTACGGCTACGACTTTGTCGGCGATGCCTACACCGGCACAAACCGCGCGCAGCCCGATGCTGATCCGATGGACGAGTGCAACGGTCACGGTACGCATGTCGCCGGCATCATTGTTGGCGACATGGACGACTATGCCAATATCAGCGCACTTGGCGCCTACCGCGTCTTTGGATGCCGAGGCCGGGTTGCTCTCTCCGTTTTGGTTCGCGCAATGGAGCGCACTGCAGTAGATGGCATGGAGATTGTCAACATCTCCATCGGTAGTGGACGCCACTTTGCCAGCTACCCAGATGCCGTTATGGCGCAGAAGCTTGTCGAGCACGGTGTGGTCGTCATTGCCTCGGCCGGTAACGATGGTGACCTTGGCATGGGCAGCATCAGCAGCCCGGCCACGGCACCGGGTGTCATTGCCGTAGCCTCGCTGCACTCGCCAAACATCGGTGAATTTACCTTCTCCTACAACAACCAGGCCGGATACAGGTATCTTGCGTCGTCCGGCCAGGTCCTGGCAAACGGCCAGTCGGTCACGCTCATCGACATCCGTGCCACGGCCAATGCCTACGGCTGTAACAAGGCCGCCATAAGTTACACCGGCAAGTACGTGCTGGTCAAGCGCGGTCAGTGCACCTTCAACCAGAAGGCCGCCATCGCGCAGGCTGCCGGTGCTACCGGCGTGGTAGCGCACAACGAGGTTGATGACACAGAGAAGAGGCCACCTGCCGTGGACGACCCGGCGGTTCGCATTCCTGTTCTGCTGCTGGATAAGGCCACTGGCGCCACGCTGCGCCCCGCATCCGGCACCAACCCGCCTTCGCTCACCATCGTTGGTGGCGATCGGTACGACTCGGACGACTTGGACTTTGGAAGTTGGTCGACGTTTTCGTCGGTTGGCCCCGTGGCTAATGGCGACGTCTTCAAGCCAGACATCTCGGCCACCGGCACGGACGTCATCAGCACCTATCCGCGGGCTCTGGGCTCGCACGCCATCATGAGCGGCACTAGTATGGCAGCGCCAATGATTACGCGGGCTGCGTCGTACTTTTATCGCATCGCCGTCAAGAGCCAGGTGCAAGGCGCCGACCGCGCCGCCGCCATTCTGCGCTCTCTGACTAGCGATCTCCGCTTCTCCGCGTCCACCAAGAAGCGCCGCCCGCTTCTCGAGAACACCAACTACAGGAGCTACTACGAGCCCAACATCTACGGTGGCGCCGGTTACATTGCCATTGGCATGTTTACGCAGCAGCTGTGGAGCTTTGATCCGCCCAAGCTCTCGCTCGAGGCCACGCTGAAGAGCCCCGGCAAGTACTATGGTAGCGCGCGCTTCTCGATCACTGGTCGCCTTCCTTCCGGATCGACTGAGCTCTGGGTCGAGTCTGGCGTCGCCTACGCTGGCTGGAAGAACGGCCGCCCAGTCAAGGCCATGCTGTCGGACTTGCCTGCGACCTACTCGCTGTCCCCGCGCATCTTCAAGGTCAGCTCAGACTACTTTGACGGCAACATCAACACCGTGCGGCCTTTCTCGTCCACGTTCTCGTACAGCGTAGACGTGAGCGCCTACCCCGACTGCTTCTGGATCTTCAGCGGCACGCTTGTCGGCGACTACGGCTCCAAGGAGGCACATCTTCCATTCCAGATCCGAGTTGGCGATCCGGCCCATATCATGCCGCTCGACACCGCCTCGACTTCTCTGGCGCTTGTCAAGGGTGAAGATATCATCGGTGGCGCTACCAACTTTAGCGTGCTTACCGATGGCACCTACGTGGGTGTTCGCTTCCGGCTGCAGTATCCGTCGGAGCGCGTCATAGTCACGGTCGAGAAGGCGGACACGCAGCAGTCGCTCGGCATGGCAGCCGACGGACTCGGCGATGATGCGGACCGCACGGTCGGTGGCCCTGACGAGGACTACTTTATCCCCTGGACTGGTATGATCCAGGCCATGCCCACGTTTGGCGAGCCGGCTGCCAACGCAACGGCCGTCCCTGATGGCTCCTACCGCCTCCGCCTGCACGTTGCTCTGCCATTCTCTCCGGTTTCCGCTCAGGCTTCCTACAAGACCTGGCTGTCGCCGATCATCAAGGTCAGCGGCATCGCCGCAAGCGTTGGTGGCGTGGACAAGCCCGAGGCCGGTGGTGCCGTGCGCTCTGTCCTGCCGCGCGTGGCCTCCTATGGCGAGCCGCTGAGCTCGACTGGCAATCTGCCTCCGGTGCGTCTCGCTCTCATTTAAGAGACCACATTTATGCACCGTCCATCGGTCGCAGTGCCTCACTGTCTATTCCGTACTCGTGTGTATAAAGGCGAGGTTTATTCCATACACATATGCACTTTACGTTACTGCCGATGCTGCGCCTTGTAGCGCAAAGATAGCGCGACTTGGGTACCCACTTGTTGCTGTTTACAAATACTGCGTTCTGCTAGATATAAGACGGGACGATAGATGATAATCCTGCGACTTGTGCCTAGCTTTGTTTTCGTGCTCGGGCCATGTGTGTTTTTATGGCATGCCACTTTAAAAAATTCTTTCTACGTGTGGCTTTGGCTAATGCTGCCGCATCAGAGTCGATGGATGCATCCTGCTCTGCCCTAGGCGATGGCGTTGCTGCTTCTTCCAATTCCGTCGCTGCTGCTGCCAGAGCTTCTCGGGCCGCCTTTGTTTCTGCTCTTTTCTGCTTTCGCCTGATCTTCAGCAAAGTGGCCTTTTCATCCTTGCGCAACAGCTCCCTATCGTCCAGAATCTGCATGTTGTTCAACTCGTCCTCCAGCTTCGGATCGGGGTAGCTCATTTGAAAGTCGATAGCGTCGTAGAAATCTTTGACGTGCGGCTGGCAGCGCACATGGCCGGCGTGAAAGTCGAGCAACTCTAAGCCTTTCTGCACATTGGATAAAGGTCAGCGGCGATACCGCCATGTATCTGTCCCAGGCACATGGTCTCTCACCAGCGACCGCGTACGGCTTAGCGCTACGTAAGCCTGGCCCGGTGCAAATGTCTTGTCTAGGGAGAGCTACGTAAAAACAACCGTAAGCCGGTGCATTGGCCAACCTACGCCGACACACGCGCTCAGCGTCAAGCTGCATACTTGTACATAGTCCAAGGTCAACCCTGCGTAGAGACAAACACACAAGTGAATGGGAAATGGGGTTAGCTAGAACATGCGTATGACACGCACAGGCTGCCTACCTTGACACTATCGTATGGTGTGCCGGTCGGTTCATGCGTCCGTTAGTGCGCGCTGACCACAGGGTACAGCAACACTTGCCGCAGCCCACTTACTTTGTGGACGGTAAGCGACCAAGCCAGCTTTAGTGGCAGTTGTTCGCGATAAACCAGCTGACGATTGAGCGAGACCACCTCTGTGCGTGTCGGATAGATTGCATACTCTTGCTTGGTGTTTTGAAATCGGACTATCGGCAACATCATGCCGGGCCTGGCCCAGTGCGCACCCCAGGTGCTTGAAATGCCGCCCTTTTGCTCTAGTTGTAGCTGGTTTACGCGGTGGCGCACTTTGTATTCAGGCACAAAGCGCGTCACGATGCCCAGCGTGCCGTTTACCAATCCAAGCGACGTTGAGAGGTTTGCTGCAACGTGCGATACTGGCGTTAAATGATGGCTGCAAAGATAACGCGCAAGGCGACGGCCTGATTGCCATATCGCTACTTTTCCGCGTATCGCAACTTACTTAGCAGCATGACTTGTGCGCCGACCTTCAAATCCAGTGTCTTTTCCATCTGTATGTCGCGTAAGGTCGTCTGCAATACATCGACCGACGCAGACGAGGGACCATCGATGGCGTGGTATTTGTGCGTGGGGCCAGGAAGCTCGCTAAACAGCCGGTGGTTTTCCTCGGCGACTTGAGCGCGTGTTGCAAAAAGCTTGGTTGGCTGCACATGCACGCAATGAGAGACTGCTACAAAGATCCTGCAAGTGCACGCGCATCCCTGACAAGCTTACCGTAATGTTGGTAGTCTCATCTCTGGCCAGTGGCCGGCGGCACATATCCAACAATGCCATAGCTTCCGATGAGGTGTCGCCCAATCGAATGGCATTGAGCGCCCGCACCAGCACTGGGTCTTTCTGACGAAATACCTGGCGCAGCTCCGTGCACACTGGCGCAGCTTCGTGCCATGCGGCCGATTGGAATGCAAAAACGTTGGAACGTTCTCCGCAGCCGTCACATGTAATGCTACAGGCCTCGATCGCTGCTCTGGCCATCTGCATGCGTTCTCCGCAGTAAGAGCAGTCTCTCAGGCCAACGACTGTACGGCAAAGCAACATGTCATGACAATCTAGGGTGAGTGCATGTTATACCGCTAGTTTGGTTTTTGCATATGACGCAACCCACCGGGTGGCAGCTGGAAAAAGTCTCCGCAAAAGATGACCTGAATTCCGCCAAATGGCTCATCCACATTGCGCGAGGCGCGTGCAATGTGGTCTACCTTGTCTAGAAAATCGGCATACACCATGCTGACTTCGTCAATGACGAGGACATCGGTCTTGCGCCAGCGCTGACCAACACTCTTTTTTTGCATCGCCAGCTCCACCACTGTTTCCAGCTTTCCGTCCGCTAAACCGAGCCCTGCGTAAGAGTGCAGCGTATGACCACCAATCTGAACGGCTGCTACGCCTGCATGCCGCAAAAGTATGGTCAGTCCAGCGTTCTGCCAAATACGCCCGCAGTCTACAATTCTGCCCACCTGTGGGAGCGGTGACGCCCACATGTTTGCCCTGCAAGCGCAAGCGGCTGATCAGCTTACGCAGCAGATAGCTTTTGCCTGCACCGGCAGATCCAGTAAAAAAGACGTTGCGGCCCGATTCCACCAGCCGAACCACTCGACGCTGCTCATCCGACAGCATGTGGTCCTGCCGCATTAGCTCTTCGCGCGCATTATTGCGAACAATATCATTGGTCGCGTGCTGGAGCTTGCTGCGTTTTGGCATAATCACGCTGTAATCCTCTGCCAGCTCTGCGGCCACCGCGTGTGGACTCTCGACCGTATGCGTCTCTATCGGCTGTGGCCATTTTGTCGCATCGCTAGCAAGCTGTGTGCTAGACGGAAGCACGGCTGCATTTTGTGCTGGCCAAGACAAGGCTGACTGCGCCTCGGCAGTACTGCTTAGTGCTTGCCGGCATATCCGCTGCAGATTGCTACGCCCAATTCCGCCTACAAGCTTCACCGCCATATTGCGCTGATTGCTTCCGCCGCCGACCTGTGGACATGCTGCAGCGCGTCCGAGGACCTGGGCACGGGTACCGTGGCCGCTGCTGCTACCACTGGGTTGACCTCCACAAGCACGCGGTTGCCGTTTGATTTGGTCGTTCCAGACTGTGCCACGCAGAAAGCGCCGTCCACAGCTAGGAAAACGTTGGATTGTCTCGATTGCCGGTCGATGAACGACACAGGCGCGTGCCAACAGTAGCATGAGTGGCAGGTGTCGGGAATGCACCGACCAGACCGCTGGAAATGAAGAGGCGAATAAAAACGCAAACACAAGCGAATCACAATGACCAAATTCGCGTCCACACTTGCCGTCTGGTGGCAAAAAGTGCATGCCCACAGGTACACGTAGGCGTCGTCAAAAGAAAGCCGGTGGTCAGTGACTGCGGATGGATACGATGCCACACAGCATAGAGCGTCGTCATCAACAAGCGGTCACTGCCAACGTAGCACTACTGACTGCCACCATCACTGGCAGGCTTGCCATGGCCCGCATACCTTTTCTCCGGTCGGCAGGTCGTAGCAACGGTGCAGTAACGCGTATGCCATGTGGTTGGCAGCCATCGTATTTGCGCACATCAGCATGTCAAGGCTCAGCTGGCCGTAAACAGCGATAGCGCACCAATCGCGCGTATGCTGGTGGACTCGCAACGATGTATATCAAGGTATTGGCATGCTACACATGTCGATCAAACTGTGCTGGTAATTGCTACTTGCCCAGTGCCAGCCGCCCAGGACCAATCGTCTACCCGCGGCAGCGTGGCCAGCCGGAACGTCGTGCAGCATGCTCATCGGCCAGTCGCGCATCGCCGGTCGCAGCCAAACACAGCGCTCTTCTGCACAAGCTGCCTGCACGCTGACGACTGCGCAGCCAAGCAATGTACAGGTACCCTTGAACAAATGTGGGCGACCATACAGTGTCCTGGTTGACAGGTGCAACTTTTGTTGCTCTGAGTCAGGGTATGGAAGTTTGGATACATCCTGATCTAGTGTACCGACCAGCGTGAAGGACCGCAACTGCCATATTGGCGCTGGCGGGTTCTCAGGCGCAGGCGCGGCGACTCGTCGTGTAAATGGAATGTACGTTTTTGGCACCCGCGTTCTACAGCACATAGCCGGAAATAGGTAACCGTGTCCACATTCTACAACATATGGACCCGATGGCAACAGTCGGCACGGTCGGCGCGGTCGGCAGCGGTGGCGGCCGAGGCTGCGCTGGTGACATGGCGGCGCCCATTCATCTTGCAGCGGCGCATCTAGGCTGTGTCCTCTGGATAGGCCACGTGTGCATGTGCAGCTGCGTGTACGTATGCCATTGATTTGGCGTACAGCGGTCGCGCCCCTTTTGCGATCTCGCCTTGCTGTAGCCGTGGCGCGGGTCGTTATGGGCAGTGTGCGCGTGAGGCTTCAGGACCAAGTGGGTAAATGCCAATCGCCG
>KZ992568.1:0-30393 GCA_003614735.1 Thamnocephalis sphaerospora | reverse complement strand
TCGGCTGCGTGCACAACAGGAGATGCCGTGCGACCGCCGCCACGGACACGCGTCTGGAGAGCAGATGCAATTGCTGGAAGGTCATCGTGAGTCGGAGCAGTCTCGTGGGTCGACGCTGCACGGCCACGTCCAGTAGTGCGATCGCGCCGGCCCTCTAGCAAATCACCGACGCTGTCCTCGCTGCTGGACGGCACATCCGGTGAGGACGGAGAGCTATGCGGATCAGCATCGCTTGAGGACTCGATCAACAGCTTTGGTGGTACGCTGATACCATTCAGGTTGGCACGCGGTGGGCGAACGGTTACAGGCGGTTGAGCAGCCGGCTCGCTGATGGATACATGTGCCTTGTGGTGCTTGGTGCGGCGCGAGAAGCTAACGCCAGATGCGCCGGACGAAACCATGGAAATTTTGCCATCGTTGATGTTGAGCACCGTCTGGCCGTGGGACACTTCAGGCAGGTTCATGCACCACAGGTCCTTAAATCCGCGATCGTCACCGCTGGACGGCAGCCAGTGAATCACGTTGAGCGCATAGTCGAGCAGAACGCGCTGCTGGTTGTTGAGCTGTGTCTCCACCTGTTCCTGTACTCCGCGCCAAATGCTGAGCATTGCATCGCGTGCACCTGTGAGGCGTTCCTTGAAAGAAGCCGCATCCGGATGCACAGCGTGTGGCGTGTAGATGAGCGGGTAACGTGGACGCACGCTGCTGGAAATGGAGTAGTCGGCCTGGAGAGCCAGTGCAAGCTGACTGACCAGCGGCTCCTTGCCCGGCGACGTGTGCGTGACAAGAAGGCGGACCTCGGACGAGTTGGCCACGCGACTGGCCGTCTCCATCAACTCACCCAGCTGCAGCAGCGAGGCCCACATCATGCCACCACCACCAGCCATTGTGCCGGCACATGCTAGTGAACGGCCATGCAGATGCACGTGTAAGCACAAGTTCATCGGAACGACGATAATGCTACCGGCAGTGTGCGCCGGTTTACTCACCGTCACCGTGATCGAAGAGCTTGTGACGAATAATAGAACCGCCGAGTCCAAGCAGACGCAAATGTAGACCGCCCAGATCCAGCAAGTGAGTGCTGACCTCATCCAGGATCTTGAGGTTCTTGACAATGTAGCGACCGTTGCGGAACTTTTCAAGCACAGCCACATCTTCGCACGCACCCCAAACCACATACACCGGTCGGCGGAAGCGACGCTGTCCGGAGATGTACTCGGGCAGCTGCGAGAGCTGGAAGGGCTGGTCGGTCTGCAGCTGTGCGCGAACTAGATCTGGCGCAGACTGCAGCATGTCGGCACGTGCGCTGTGCGAAAGAAGCGGCGAATACTGGACCAGATGGCGAATAGTGCGGTCATCGACGCGATCCAGACTTTCCGGCTCGAAGAAACCAAAGTCACCGGTATGGATGACGGCGGCCGCGTTCACACGGTCGGCAAGCTCGTCGATGAGCGAGAGGTTACCGCGGACATCGGCAAGACAAAGGATCTTGGCGCTGCTGGCCGAGCCTATCGTCTGCAGCGATATCAGATCAGCGTTCGCCTGCATGGGCATAGTAAGCTGCCGCACGCCGTTGGTCATCGAGTGCTGAACGATCGTTCCGGATGCGGTCGCGCTTTGGCCTGGCGCCGGGCTGAGATGGCGCGGCTCCGGTCGAGGCTCTGGCGGGTACTCTTCCAGGTAGGGACGTGGTGCGCCGTAGCCATACTCGTCCGCATGCGGCGCACCAGCCTCCTCGACCGCGGGGCGAGAGTATGCCGTGCGTGAGGACGGCCCAGAATCATTCCATTCGGCTGGCGATCCGATGAGCTCACGGCCATGATATCCAGGGGCAGCGCTGTGAGCCAGCTCGTCGCGACGCCAGTGCTGATGATGCGCCGGAATGCCCTCGGGGGCGCGACGTGCGTCAGAGACAGGCGCCTGTTCAGAGACGGCAAACGAACTGTGACGCGAGTGGCCAACCGCGCGCGGACCGGCATAATTGGGGCGCATAGTGTGCATCGACTGATACGACATGGTCGGCGAGGAAGGCCGTCCGCTAGGATGACCGTGATACACCGGCTGCATCCGAGGATGCGAATGACGCGGTACAACCTGGTAGTACTCGCCGTCTGCGGTCGACACGAGGGTGCGGCGTGCTAGCGAAGGGGCCGACGGATAAGCGCCCATCGACACCGGGCGCACGCGCGAGCTACCTTCTAACAGAGCGGCACTCCGTGGCACAGAAGTGTCGGTAATGCGACGTGGTGGCGCGTCGTATGCATCATAGCGCGCCACGGAGGGATCCCAACGTGACACGCTCGTCGGCGTGCGCGGTTCGTCAGCATAGCGGCTAGGCGCGCCGTTCGCCACCGGATATCGAGAATGCTCCAGCTCTTCGCGCGGCCACACGCCGTTGCGTGACTCTGGCGGCGGAGCGTGTCGGTGCATGCTGCGCGATTGGCGCACGTGCTGGCGTGGCTGGCGATAGGCCACCGAGGTGCGCGTACTGGCGGACGACACGTAGCCATCCTCGTGGTAGGCTGGACGTGCACGTGCACCAACATCGTCGTAATAGTCGCGTTGCCGAGCCATGGCGGCGTTTTCGTGGACCACCGAGTATGACGAGGCACGCCGAAGCCCCACTTCCTCGTATTCACGCGGCAGATGGTGGTGCTGTGCGGCCAGGGCCGACGACGGTGGCGGGCCCTGTTGGCGTAGCGTGCGAGAGGTAGCCGAGTAGGGCCGGACCTGCAGGTCGTCCTCGGGCCAGCCTAGAGCGCGGCAGATGGTCAGACGGCAACCAGAGACCGTCGACGCGCAACCGTGTCAGCGGCTGAAACACACCGGCATGCTGCCGTTTCGACATTTGCGCAACCTTACCAGCGGCTCTGGGAACGCGATGCTCCATTGGACTAAATTCTATCCCACCGACTTGCTGTCGAGCGCGAGATCGTCAATAACTGCGTTGCTGTGGGTGTACGCCCGATCACAAGCGCGGCGAGGTGGCGGCGGCGGCGGCGGCGGCGGCGGCGGTGCGGTAATATGTGGCGGATGGTGCGGAGAACTGAAAGAGCGCAGTGCGTGCTGGTATGGCTATTAGACTGCTGCTTTAAACTGCTCGTTGGCTGGGCGTCGGCTGCAGGGTTGGCTAGCTGTGATGTGCAGAAAGGTCAGCAATAACACGTGGGGAAATCGGGGTTGGAGAGTGCGCGTTCGGAGCCTGAGCCAAAGTCCGACGTCACTTGTCGATGTCGCCACGATAGCGACCACGAGCGCACGGCTAGTATATCAAATGCATTATGCAAGCGACTGCAAAGGGTTCACGTGAACGCGCTCGCAAGCGCCTGTTACCAGCGGGCACTCGTTTGGATTCTGCCGGAAACCGGTCGTTGCCGGAGCGCACGGACGATCCACTGTACCACCCGCCGCCGCAGCCGCCACAGCCGCCCTACCCCGCCCGCATCCAAGTACCTGTCGCAGGCAAACAACGCGTCAAGGCAGCGCGCGTACAAGTATACGGCAAAAGCGAGGAATTCTGCGGGAGATGATGGCTATGTGGAGGTCGCCGGAGACGTGCAGCTGATACGAAACAGAGATGCGCGACAACCGTCAGCGTAAGCGCGTCGACCACCAATGCGAGAGAAAGGAGAGGGGAGAGTGGGCGTCTGGTCAGGAAAGGACAAGGCAAAGAGAAAAGAGAAAGAGCGGCGCGAGGCAAAAGCAACGGAGCGTGACCCGGGCGCCACGTAGTCGGCGCCTCAACAATATGGCCGGGTAGAAACACCGCGTGATGGTGTGCGCAGACGCCTCTGCACAGCAAATGTGCAAGGACCGAAGGGCGGGAATGGGTGTACGGGAGAAGAGAAAGAGAGAGAAAGAAAGGCAAAGAGAGAGAGAGAGAGAGAGGAGAGAGAATGTGTGTGGGTGTGTGGCTTTACGGGTAAAGTAAGCTCAAGGGGATAGTGGGGGGAAAGAGACAGGACAATGGGGTGGTCTAATGACTGGTGCAGCCTGCACTGGTCAATGTGCGCACGCGATGGTTATGGCAACTGCAGCTGCGGTAGGCGGCGAGTGCGGCAACGGCGGCGTAACGAGGGACATGGCTTAGCGCTGAACGCGCCGATGGCCTTGAGCAGCACGCGCGCGTGGTGCATGCACTTGCTACACTATGCCGTCTAGTTGTCGTGGTGCACACACACGCCAGACCTCGTATTTCTTGCCTTTGAGGCCATGCCCACGCGTTGATGGCATGCATGCCATCCGATGGCACGGCCAGTGTGCAAAGCACGGCCTTGACGCATAGAAAAGGAGATGCGGTCTAAAAAGGGACCGCCGCGGAGGTGCGGGAAAGGGTCGTGCGCATACAGCATGTATGCGCGTGGGCCAAGGTGACCAAGGAGAACGCATTGCAAGCAGGGTTTGATAACAATTCAGGCTTGAAGAGCACCACGGCCAGGCACATTTGATACACTGCAAGCTGTCCAGAACATGGTCGCCACTCACCTAGATCGACAGTCCAGCGCACGCGCGCGCGTGTGTGTGGGTGTGCCACCGTGCTGGAGCAAGTGCGCGCGAACGAAACCAGTCCGAGCAGGCGACGTTGCGAGTGACAGCCCCCAGTCAATGTTGCAGCAACGAGGCGGCAGAGCTGGCCAAGGTGGTGCTGGCGACTGGTACAGGAAAACGCACCGTCGGCGGTGGCAATATGTGGCAGGGAGCGCAAAAACAGAGACGAAGGAGAACGAGAGAAACGTGGACAGACGAATGGTGCTGGTGCTGGCGGTGGTGCTAGTGGTGCTAGTGGTGCTAGTGGTGGTGGTGGTAGGTGCGAGAGGGACGGCCAAGCAGTAACGGAAGCACAGAGCGGAGATAGCGAGAAAGAGAAGCGACGCCGATACAACCAGTCGGTTGTCGTGAGCCAAGGTGCATAGCGATGTGCCAATCCAGACTGCCAGCCGCTGCGGCTGCTCACGGACAGACGCAGCGATCGTTCAGTATCAAGTATGACGCGTTTGCACGGCTGTCTAGATTCAGGCGCTGCAGCATGCTAGCGGATACCTGCCGAGCGGCCATGGTCGCCTCGCCGGTCGCCGCGGGGCGTTGCGCGTGCAAGTTATCGGTCGGCCGGTGTTGTACGAGTGGACGCAAGGGAGAATCCAGTCCACGCGCGTCCTTATTCGTGCACGCCATGCGTTACGCGCAGTGGTAGCATACGGCGGCGTGCGTGAGCCACCATACACACACACACACTCGCTCACTCTCCATCACACGCGCACACATACCGCACGCACGCATATATGCATGCATACACTTGCCCACCCATCCGCCACACACTGATAGACGCGGTCGCCTGGTGCGCAACTCGCCGGCGCACAGACAGCCCATCAGTAGGCGCCGCATACAACGCCTGTTGATCGGCAAGCGGCTACATCCGCTGTCCGCACCACCGCCGCTGGCCTGTCGACGGAGCGTGCGCGTGCCGTGTGACCCTGTGCTGATAGTCGTAGCCAAGGCGGTGGATGTTGCACAGAGAACGCTGCGGTTAGCTACGGTGTTTGCAAAAGACGTTTATTTGGTCTGCTGACCCCCAACAGCCTTCTATCGCTTTTTCTGCATGCGCTTCTGCTTGTCCTTGGACTGACGCAGTTGGATCTACCGATGCAAGCATGTCGTCAGCGGTCGCACTCCAAGCCAGACCGCGCAGTGGCGCCAGAGTGCCAGCAAGTCCTACCTGCTTGTCGCGCAACGACATCTTGGCCTTGCGTTTGACCTGGCGCGTGTGCACCACCATCATAAATGCCTTGCTCTTGCGTTTTTCCTGGCATCGTTCAAGTCAGCGGACCGCGCTTAGCTGTCGCTCGTTGCGCCCCACTCACCTTGTTGGTGGTACTGTGGCCCTCTGACCGCTGTTTCTTGCTGCCAAACTTTTCGCGATCCTCGCGGCCAGCCTACATCAACACAGTGTGACTGCATGAGCGCAAAGGCGTCTTGCTGCAAAGGTGCAGAACTGCCCACCTGGATCGAGGCCATGCGCTCGTTATAGTTTTGCCGGGTGCGCTTGCGGTAGGCAAGAATGGCAGCCTCGTCGACCATCTCGGACGGGCCGTCTTCGCCGTCGCTGTCGCTGCCACTGCCAGAAAGATCGCTTCCCTTATCAAGCAGATCGGACAGATCCAGGCTATGGTTTCATAATTAGCGTGTGAATATGCATAGACTGCCTGCGCGTCCGTGCATACCTCTCATCCATGGCGCCGTCCTTTTTACCGCCGCTGGCCTGAAGCTGCGCCTGGCGGCGGATGCGAAGCTCCTTGAGACGGGCAAAGTCTTGCGACGACAAGATCTAACAACACACACACACACACACACACACGGAGCAATGCAACCTGAGTGCTGATGCAAGCAGCGGTCATTAACTAATACACTTACCTTGGTGGTCAGAACATTGGTAGGCTTGATAGGCACCAAGGTTGGCGCCTCTTCCTCCTCCGCATCATCATCATCATCGTCGTCACTGCCTTGCTCTTCGCCGCTTGCTGCCTCTTCCTCTTCCTCTTCGTCGCTATCTTCCTCCTCTTCATCATCATCATCATCATCATCATCATCATCATCATCGTCTTCAATCACCTCATCCTCACTACCCAGCTCTATCTCGCTGGCATCGCTGTCCACTTCCCAGCCATCCCAGCCTTCGTCCTCCTCCGCTGCCAACTCCTCCTCGGTCGACTGGCCCTTCTTGCCCTTTTTGTGTGTAGCGGCTTCCTTGGCATTCAGCTTCTGCTCGTCACGCTGTTTTTGGAGCTCCTCCAGCAGCTATCGCCAAATGCACGCCTGTCAGACATGGTTGCACTCTTGGCCGCCAATGCCAACACCTACTGCAATATCCTCCATGAGATCGGATGTTCTTGTTTCACCAAACTGCAACGCCCGGAATTCCTTCCGTGCCATGGTGGCAGTCTTGCCCTACGTAAGCCATTGGCAATGTCATTGAATTAGCACCCTACACAGCTAGACGCCGCCATGGTCGACGGCAAGCATACCCGATCCTTCTTCTTCAGCAGCTCTGGGTTCACCGTGCGGAATAGACTGATAAGGCTGCGTGCCGCCATCATGACACCTGCACCACACCGTGTTGTTAGTCAACTTGCCCCAAGCCACATCTGCCAATCTAGGTTCATCCACGGTTGCCTACCCTTTTCGCGGTGCGACTTGTACTGGGTAAGATCTTGCAGCAGCGTGTCGGTCATGGCCAGGGGGCAGCGTGCGCACACTTCACGGATACTGTTCAGACCGGCGCAGACCACTTCCGAACTGACCGTCTCCACTACAAAGTTATTGGCGATAGCCATCAATACAGGCTCGACCGCATCCGGTGGTACCAGATCGTGCGTCGCCTGTGCCGTTGCGGCCAGAATGGTCGTTACATCCTGCTGGTGCGGCTGCAGGTATCGAATAACATAGGTGAAGAACTGAAGCAGAATCAGCTTGTGGACACCAAGCACACGGGCCAGAAGCTTAATAAAAAGCAGACGCGACTCGTAGGGCATGTGCGTGCCAGACAGGCGTGCATACAACCGTTCGGCAAATCCTGTTCCGCGACAACGCCATCAGCAAGGCAAGGCTGAGAATGATGCGCAAGCGAACCAACCTTGAGGATCGTTGATTTGATGCAATGCCGAAAAGTTAAACACCTCAGCCTTGCCCTTATTGCGCTCTTTCTGTGTCCATATTATCATGTGGTGGCCACAGTTAGTTACGCTTCCCACCACTATTGCTCCCTGCCAAAGCATGACTGACCCTGCGAATGGTGGCCAGCGTCTTGTCCATCTGCCGCGCCCGTGATTTTGTCTTTTTGCCAACCTGCTGCTTGTGCTGTAGAGCGCGAAGATTCGGCGTCTCACCCTATGCGCCGTGCATTAGTCTACGTGCACCATCGCCGCTTGGCCAGACCCACTGCATGCCTACCTCCGAGTCGGACGATTCATCAACCTCCTCGTCTGCGCCAAGGAAGAACTGCACGCCCATGACGGCGATTCGCGGTACGGGCGAAAAGCACGCCTGTGCCAGCACATTCACAGTCTTTTGATCCTTCCTACGCTCGCCATGGGTCAACAGAGCCGCAGCATATATGGCTACTAGTCACAACGCTTACCAGACGCCCTTCTTGTAAAGTTCCACGCACACCTCCACTGCCTTCTTTCCGCAGATACCATGGTCGCCGCCCTGTTCGGCCCGCTCCAGCAGCTTGTACATGTGATTCTGCAGCACCTTATTCAGCTTGTTGTTTTTCGTCTTTTGGTTGGCCACACGAATGTCGTGCACAATGTACGAATAGAGAATCTCGCGCAGCTGCTTGTCCCGGCACCGGAACAGATCAAAGAATAAGGAGAGCAGTCTACGCGCACGCAACGAGCGGATCAGTGACTGCATCATGTCCACGTCGCTGGCGGCGCACAACCTACGTCAAACTGTCGACAATGTTCTTGTTGCGCAAAAGCACCAGGCACTGTACAAATGCCTTGCGCACGTCAGGACTGAGCACCAGCGGATGCTCGCGCAGTAGCGACATGATTTGCTCCGGAAACTCTTGGCACTCGTTGGGATAGCAGGGCACGACGTGCGCCAAAAACGTCACCAGCTCCTGGAATTCCTTTGCCTCTGCATCGGGCTTCAGCCTAAAAATGGCCAGTGCCGACTCGTAATGCCGCCATTGCTGCAGAAACTCGTCACGGTACGACGTCGGGTCACGCTTAATCAGATTCTGCAGCTGCGGCAGATTCGTGGCCAACAGGGCCGCCCGATTCCGCTTTCCCATTGCGTATCAACAGGCGTCTAGTGGTAAGGAACGGTATTGGTGAGGCCAGCTATGACAACGGCAACAGCAGCAGTGAACGACAGGCGGACGATCAGCTGCGTGCGCTGAAAAGAAGCGTGAGGGTGATTTTTCTTTTTTTCAGGTGCAGATGCGCCGCTGTTGACAACGGAGTTACCCAACGTGACCTTTGCCCTTTACTCGTCATCGCAGTTCAGCGTGTACGTGTTCGAGTTGCAGCGTGCCCATTTACCATGGTTCTCTACTTTACAAGCACGGGCAAGTACCGCGCATCCTGCACCATGCAAACGGCAGTGAGAATAGAGCAGCCTTATTGCTGGCGCTGAGCATGACTAACGCCTGGCACGCGCCCGCTCACAGCGACGAATCCGCCGACCCTGATTTACATGGGCAAGGACAAGTATGAGAGTACGTATAGGCGGTGCTTACCGTGTGCTGCACATGCAGCCTGGCGCTAATTGCTCATCGAGACAGACGAGGACCTGATCAAGCACGGCTGGGACGAGGATGTCTGGTGCGTAGAGCGCAAGCGACAGCGACCGTTGCGCTTCACTAACCTGCTGGCTGTATGCACTTGACGAATGGTTGCAGGGTATGCTGCCAGCGCGTGCTGGGTCCGGCAACGGCGTATAGCTGATGACGACGATGGCGGCGGTGCTGGCCGGTGCGATGATGCGTACGCATATCCAGTTCCATGTGGACAAGCTCTCCAGCGCACACGTCTATCTGCGCATGCAGCGCGGGCAGGCCTGGGATCAGATGCCCGATGAACTGCTGATTGACTGTGCGCAGCTGGTCAAGGCCAACAGCATTGAAGGTGCCTATTTACGCATGCACTAGTCTCTGTTGGTTCGGACAGCTAACACCTTTGTTGCGCGACAGGCAACAAGATGAGCAACATTGGCATCGTCTATACGCCATGGAGCAATCTGAAAAAGACGGGCGATATGGCTACTGGCCAGGTCAGCTTCCACAATAATAAGCTGGTAAGGTAGCGGCGGCACTGATGGTGACGGGTAGCCTGGCTGATGCGCGGATGATATGCACAGGTGCGCCGCATGCGAGTTGAGAAGCGCATCAATGAGATTGTCAATCGCATCAACAAAACCAAGCAGGAGCTGTATCCGGATTTGGCAGCTGAGCGGCTAAAGCGCGACAAGAAAGTGCGTCAGGAGCAGCGCGAACAAGAAAACAAGCAGGTAGGCTAAGGTTCAAGCGGTGATGGTGGCTCGCGGCAGCATGGCGGCGATGCCAACCAGAGTGGCAATCCAGCAGTATGCTCACATCCGCACAGCGCCAGGAGGAGGAGCAGTTACGCCAGGAGGGACGCAAGGCCAAGGAACTAAAGTCGTATTCGACCATGTTTGAGGACAGCGAGATGCGCACCAACACTAACGAATATGCGTCGGTGGAGGATGCCGAGGATGACTTTATGTAATGCGTAAAGCACCGGCAATAAAGCCAAATACGTAGCAGCCGGCTAGCCCTTAGCCAAACATCTTGCTGAACGCCTGACGCTCCTTTTGCTTGCGCGCAGTAAGCCTCTGCATTGACCACAACCGCAGTTACATTAGTCAGGTTGAAATGTACACGGCTATGCGGCACATACCTGCTGTGCCAGCTGCAGCTCGCGCACCACCGCGGCATCCTTGGTCTGTCCGATGCGGTCGGCCTCGGTAAGATCAGCGACAGCATCGTCGTACACCTTGATGTGGTTATACGCGGTGCCGCGACGGAAGAGCGCCTTGACGCGGTCCTTGAGCGGCGTATTCTCAGTCTCAATCACAGTGGTGCAGTCGGCAATGGCGCGCTTGTAGTCTTCCAGCTTGAGTGCGGCGGCCGCACGGTTCAGGTAGCAGGGCAGCTTGGCAGCAACCCAGCGTGCCTTAAAATCATCCGTATCCTCCTCGGCAAACACCGGCCGCTCCTGCAGGTAGCGGATCGCCTACACACCAGAGCAGGTACAGTCAGTCGCTGCACCACCAGGTGTGCACAGCAGCATAGCCTGCCCACCTTGGTGTACTTGGCAGATGCCTGAGCGTGCTGGCCCTTGGTAAAGTATCCGTTGCCGATCGTTTTGATTTCCTGCAGCAGACCAACAAGATAGCGCAGTAAGCGTACAGACAGAACAGATGGCGGTGAGTGATATGCTACTCACATTCACAATCTTGATCAGCTCTTCACCTCCCAGCTCATCACCTTCGTGCTCATAGTCGTCTACAACACCAGTGCTGCGGTTAGTAGACGACCCGATCAAGCTAGACGTGTGTACGCACCGGGAAAGTCCGGATACGCATCACCGTCCGCTGCTGCACTTGGCACGCCGTCATCTTCGCCTTCTGCCAGCTCGCCGCAGTCGGCAATGAGCGCCGGCGCTACAGGACGATCGTTGCTATCGGTGGGCGTATGCTCAATAGCACGCACGACGTTGCGGCCTACAAGCGCAATGTTCCGTTAGCGTAATATGACGGGTGCGCCGACAGTGGCAGGGTGCATACCCTTCAGCACCTTGCCAAACACGACATGCTTGCCATCCAGATGCGGCGTCTGCAGCGTACGTACATTCATCAGTATGTGCACACGTTCATCAGCCGATCGTCGCATGCCCCTCCGTACCGGTGCGGTTGTAATGAAAAACTGCGAGCCGTTTGTGCCTGGGCCCGCGTTGGCCATCGACAGCAAGCAGGATGACTCGTGCTTGTGGGTAAAGTTCTCATCTGTCTATTGCGTAAGCGGTGTACGCCACACGATGGTATTTGGCACCCGTCGACTTGCCTGCAAACTTTTCGCCATAGATGCTCTCGCCCCCGGTGCCATTCTGAGCGGTAAAATCGCCACCCTGGCACATGAATCCCTGCTCGACGCCACTGTTTGTTAGCACGCATTGTCGCCAGTGCATCCACTGTCTGTGTGGCGCCGCACCTTGATCACACGGTGGAAAGGAGAGCCTTTGTAGTGCAGCGGCTTGCCCAGACTACCAACGCCCTTTTCGCCTGCATGGGATACGTCATGAGCTCATGCATTGCCAGCATCTTTGGCGTGTATTATCGGCAACGTACCAGTGCACAGTGCGCGAAAGTTCTCCGCCGTCTTGGGCACCGTATCGGCAAACTGAGTCGACGCCACAGGTTAGCGCATATAAGCGTCCTGTCGGCCATCCATGAGTGACAGCAAGCCACCCACCAGCTCGAATACAATGCGGCCCAACGGCTGACCGCCAAGCGTAATGTCAAAGTAGCAGCGTGGATTCGGCATGGTCAAAGTGCAAATGGCAGAAAGAGCGTGACAAAGTGCGTGCTGACGCGAATCGCATATCGATCATATTGCAACAGAGTTCTGGAAGGTTCGCTGCGTCTGCCGCTGCTACGCTGTGTTTACACTTTATATAAAGCCAATGCTGCGGCTGAATACCAGCATAGCGTACCAGACACGCCGGCCCAGCGCTACTTGCCCTGCCGCCACGCTGGATGTGACGCACACACACACATACACGCCTGTCTAATCACGCCGCTGCGGGCTGATGGACCGGCCGCCGCGACGCCGCCGATCACCGCCATGTCTGCACACGCACCGTGATTAGCCGCGTGTATGCGTCCACCAACGCGCACCATACGCATCGCTTACCGACGGCCGCGGTTGTCGCGTTCGTTCTGTGCGGGCCGCACAAATGCAAAGTCACACCGAATCGTTTCGCCGAGCATCTCCTGGCCATCCTCCGCGTCAATTGCTGCCTTGGCCTCCTTGTATGTCTCATACTCGACCAGCGCGTAACCCTATGCCACTGCGTCAGCATAGGCCCATCAAGCTGCGATTGTACGTGCTCGCTCACCTTGACGTAGCCAGTACGGCGGTCCAAGTTCAAGTGCAAGTTCTGCACCACGCCATAGTCGGCAAACCGCTCAGACAGCTCCTCCTCCGTGGCCTCCTCATGAACGCCCGTGATCACGATGATCCAGCCTTCGATGGCTACGGCAGAGTATCAGCTCTGGGTAGTGCGACGCAAAAGTGTGCGGCTGTCGCTTACACCGCTGTGCCCGGCCCGTGCTCCGCTCGTCGGATTCAGCCTTATCGAATTGCGCGTCGCTGCGAATACCATCGCGTGGTGCTGTATGCGTAGATGCTCGTGAGCCACTGCCTTGTCGGCACAGCTAGCGCCGGCACTACGCCTGCTTACCTTCGTCGCGACTCTGAAAACCACGACCCTTGCGACGCACGCCATCACCAGACGCAGCCTCACCTGCTAGCGTCATCATCCCAACGTAGTGTTAGTGGCGGTCAACAACACGTCGCGCAAAACCACCTACCCCGATGGCGGCGCTCGTCGTCCACCTGCATGCCGTCATCGGCCTCGTAATCCTCGTGGGTAGGCGAGCGGTCGACGTCCATGGTGGCGATCCGTTGACGCGGTAAAAGTGACGATTGGTACTAGGGAAAGAAACCGACAAAAACAGGCGGCTGGCACGACACGCATTGCAGCCCCAACCTGCGCTCATTCACCTTCCATTGCACGCCAGCATCGTACATTCACGACGCACCACCAAACGCTTCTGCGCCACGCTTACGGGCACGCTGAGCGAGCCATCTGCCATGGACCCGTTGCACACCCCCATCTTCCGGCCGGCCTATCAGCCAGAGTACCTGGAAGCTTCGGTGCTCGAGTCGCTGCAGGCCAACGCGGAGTGGTCGCAACGCATGAGACCCCGTCGACGCACCGGCGAGCGCCAGAATGACGACGATGACGTGAGCATCGACGGCATCAGCACTGCTACCGGTGACAGCGAGTATCTGTACCGCCACCGCAGCCGCCGCCACCATCGTCGTCAAAACCGACGCAACAGTGTCAGCAGTGATGCAAGTGTTACGCCAGCACAGGGTTTGACACTGGCGACCGCCCACAAACCGTGGCAGGTGGCGTATGTGCTGGTGCGCGACCAGATCTTTTGGCCATGGGTACAGGGCTTTGCCTGGGGGCTTGCCGCCAACGTGTACCGCTGGCTGTTCTCCCGTTGGCTGCGGACACGCCCTCGACCTATAGGCAGCCGACGTGAACAGATCGGTCGTCAAATGGCGCAGCAGGCCACGGGCACTGGTCTGGGCATTGGATTGGGTGCCATGTGAACCCGTAGGTGATAGCGTAGATAATAGCGTGCATTAGGCTGTGTACCAGAGATAACATCAAAAAGCAGCTTTGTTACTATAAACATGCTCATGCCTATACGCGTACACTGGCGAGCCAGACGATATAGGCGCAGTGACAAGAGCAAACGCTCGCCAGATCATGGGGAGAGCAACGAAAAGACGGCAGACCGTGGGCGCGAAAAGATGGCTGACGGCGATGCATACCAAGAAACAGGCGCGGGAAAAGGTCGACAGGTCACAGCCGTCACGGGACGTACAAACTCACAAAGAGTTGCGGGCGATTACGCAGACGATTCCTCGGCGTACGCCTCCACGGTGCTGACCTGGCTGGCGTTGCTGTTCAGGCCAAGAGCCAGGCTGTCTTCCTTGTAGGCGCGGACTGCCTCTTCGGCCTCGGCTGCGTCGTCCAGCACGTCCATCCAATCCTGCTTGTCGCCTGCCACCGAGACGCCCGGCTGTTCTACATGGTGACGACGGATTTCGTGGTCAGGCGAAAGGTCACTTGCAGTGGTAGCGGCCGGCTGTGGCGCCCGTAGGTGCTGGCCGAGGGTGCTGAAGGAGGCAGCTGACCAGCGCGAAGCGGGCATGCGGCGAGCGTTGGCGACAGCGTTACGTACGGCAAACATGTTGGCTAGTGCTTGGCACGCGTAGAGAAAAAGGGGCGTGGGTGGGTGTGCAAACGGGTGACGACTTGAGTTGGGTGAATGTACCTGGGTTGCTGCAGCACCGTAAGGTGTGGTTGAGCGGGTGCGTGGGCCAAGGCTAGCGTCGAGGAGGAGCAGGAGGAAGCGTGGGATGATACGCGGCAGGCAGCGATGCGAGACGGCGCTTTATACGTGGCAGTGAGACAACAAATCGCTGTAACCATGACGGCAGCGATGAGGGCTATGCATAGCGGCAAATCCTGCGCCGTATGCGTAGAACACCGGCAGCTCTCTTGGGAAACGCGCGCATGCGTGCAAACGACGGACTGCTGCTTGTCGAACACGTCCTCGTACACACCCACCACATGCGGGCTCGGCAGGCCGCCCAACCATTTGAGCGTCGGGTGGGACTGGCGCTTCAACACGTGACGGTGGTGCGATCGCCTGCGAGGCGATGCTGATGATCCGTTACGGCCGTCGAACTGGCCGCCTGAACAGGCAGGCGATTCACCCGAATGCGGCGCCCCTCCTGCTGCACGCGTGGCTCCGGGCGCGGCAACCTGCTAGCTTCCGGTGCCGATGGCTCATGTGACGGACTGCGTTCTAGGGCGTGATGATCATCCATCATCGCGCACAAGATGAGACGGGTAAATTTAGAGAAACTGGACTGTATTGCATAGATTGCCAGTCGGGAAAGAGAGACGCGAGGAAATAGGATGGCACAGAGTGCAAGCAGCATCACACTGTGGCTACCCACAGCTGAGCGTATGCCACAGCGATGATAGTCTGTCCTGCAAGGTGGCGTAGGTCCACCATGGTCACACACACGCACACACACATACACACGCAGCCTATATCTGCGTGGGCGCTGACCAACGTCGCTGTTCACCTAGAACATGGCCGACACGAGGGCTAGCATGAGTGCGCCAAGACCCAGCGCGGTGACGGTGGGCGAGCGCACAAAGCTAGACACACCGGCCGAGGACTGGCCGCCAGCTGCCTTGTTGGTGCCAGTGCTGGTGCCGGTGCTGGACTCGAGCATCTCGTTGATGGAGGCGCAGGCAATGCGAGCACCGGTGGGGTCGTGGATGACCACCGAGCGGTTCAGCACGCTAAGGTTGCCGCTAAGGTGGACCGTCGGATCGACAAACTGGAACGCTGCCACGGTGCCATTCTGGTCTGGCTTGAGCTTGCCCCATTTGCCTAATGAGCGCACACCCACAAAATGCATTAGTCATGGGCCATACGGGCAGATACGGCCTAGCAAATACGCTTCACTTACCGCTAAGGTCGCCCACCTCGCACTGGTCAAGCGTTGACGAGGTGCAGGTCGCGTTGCTGGTGCGGTTGAACGGATCAAAGTGACCGCCAGTGGCCGTGCAGTTACCAGTCTCTGGCACCGGCTTCTGGTGGATATGATAGGTGTACTGGCCGGTAAGGTTGGTCAGGCCGCCACGCACTTCGCCCTTGAACTGCACGCCCTTGTCGGACGACACCAAGAGGAAGAGCGCGTCCACGCCGTTCTGCTTGATAGTGGCATTGGCCTGGATGGCCGAGACGGCAGGAGCAGCGACCAGCGCAACACCCACGGCGAATGCCGCACAGGCAGCCAGGAAGCGACGCGGCGAAGACGAAAAAGAGAACATGCTGACAGATTGCAGGAGTAAAATGAAAGACGCCGAGGCAGGCACGACTGGTAGTTGCAATGTGCTGGGTAGACTTGTTGCGGAGGATGCGGTGCTGGGCAGCGGGCGAAGATCATGCGCCATGCGCTATTTAAGAGAAGCGTCTATCAAAAAGGCCGCATGCAGCCTGAAGCGTCGACAGGTGGCAGGCTGCCTCTGTGCATTGTACGCTTGGCCCAAAATGGCACCACAGAATCGGCTTATTGTAACAGTGTCTCGGTTTCGTCCACCGAAAGTACCGCTGCGTGCTGCTCAAACGCTGTAGAACAACCCTTGAAGCATAGGATCCATAACAGATTGCTTTCTTTAGACGGCGCTTTAGTGTGCCATACGAAACACCAAGACGCACAATCGTAGCAGTCGAGAGCAGCGCCGCCGCCAAATGCAACCACACACTACCGCGTTTTCTTGCTCTTTCGCCCTCCTTTGCGGGCATCGTCGCGCGCACCTAGTGGTACGGCATGGCCGGTAGCACTAATGTGTTTAAACATAGCATTGCGCGTTGTGAAGCGCGCTCGGCACACCGCACAGGCAAAAGGCTGGCTACCGTCAGCTCGATGAAGAAAGGCGATGCGTCTAAATTCACTCACCTGTGCAACATCAGCGCCTGTATCCGCTCGCGAGCGGCCTTTGCCCTGTCGCTCTTCTGCGCTGTCTTCATGCTCTGGTGCCTCTGCTTGTGTGCTGGATGACGTGCGCACGTCTCCATTGCCTTTGGCGCGGCGGCGACCACGTCCAGATTTGCGGCCGCGCTGGTTCTGCGCCAAACCGTCGGGGTCGGCGTCGACGTCATTGCCATGACTATTTGCCGGACCTTCTTCCGAAAATGCGGCAGCTGCACTTTCCTCCGAACCCAGCGAGACGCTGGCCGGATCACGCATCTGTTTTTTGCCGCGCCCCTTTCGCCCGCCCAAAGGCAGCGACATGCCCGCCATCAAGTCCACGAGCAACTCGGGGTCAGCAGTGTCGTCGAGGACGACATCGGCGTTGTCCAGCATGGATGCCAGTGCGTTCCGTCCGGCTTGGCGTCGCTTGGCTGCTTTCTTCTGTGCCTTTTTGCTGCGCGTATTGAGGATGATTTCCTCTTCAGTGTGTTCGCTCTCTTCCGTCTCCCCCTGGCGCCCGGTGGCTAGTGCAGGCTCATCATCACTGATAGACGCATCAGCGCTTGCAGCACCTTTCTTTGCCCCCACTTTTGCGTCGTGCTGGTTTTCGTTTGTCTCAGCCACGGTTACACCGTGATCACTTTCACCGCTGCTCGCGTCTTCCTGTTCCCCCTGTTCCTCATCCTGCTGATCGTCGTCCTCGTCCTCATCGTCGTCATCCTCCACAATGCCATCCTCGGCAAGGAGTTGGCGTCGGAGTCGCTTGACCATTTGGACGTGTTTGCGACTTTCCTCGTGGTTTCGCCACTGACGCTCACTCTTGAAGAGTTTGTTGCATGCATGGCACTCCCACTGCTCTTCCTCTTCTTCCCATGCCTCTTCAAGCTCTTCCAGCGCCGCATGGTGCTCAGACACCTGTGCCCATGCTGGTGCTTCGTATGCCTCTGCCAGCCGGACTCGTTCTGCACGCTCTGCCGCCTGACGCTCCTTGTGGGCTGAAGCGCGCTCCTGCCGCTGTGCTTCTTGCTCCTGCATGTACCGTTTGTAGCGCGGGTCACGTTTGCGCACAAACGTTACTAGGTTCTAAATTAACGTACCGCAGTTCCGTATATCCGTCAGTGTTTGATACACGTGTTTGTAGGACCCATGAAAACTTACGCGAACAGCGTCATTGTAGGCACGGCGCCCAGTTTCACGCGCCTTCTTGTTTTCCTTTTCCATGGCACGTTTCGTATACCGGTTGGGCGCCTAAGCACATGCGTCATGTGAGCATGGGTCAGGCGCTAGTGTCGGCGTTCGTGGTGTACCTCAGAGAGTCGCCATTTATCCAGCCAGCGGAAACTCTTTCGCGAGGAAAAGTTGCACCATTCGTTGTAGAATGTCCTGATGCTACGCTCTGACCGCTGCGTATCATCGTAGGGTGTGTCAGCATTACCAAAGCTACAGCCGGCCAGCCAGTCGAGCCGTGTGGCGTTGGTCAAATCATCATCGTCCTCGGCATCGGGATTGTACGCCTCAACCTCCTCCTGGGCAAGACTGGCAAACAGCTCTCGATAGATGGTGAAGAAGCTCTGCGTCCAGCATCCACACATGTTAGTTCAAAGTCTTACCCCGTGTTTGCGCTCTGATCGCCTACCTTTGCGCCATCCCCGTAACCCGTATAGCAGTCGGGATTGAAGAACCGCATCAGCGACTCGGGAGTGTGCCCAGCCACGGTGCTGTACCCTTGACCGCCCGCCCCGCCAGCATCGCCATCTAGCTCGACGATACCGTTAGTATGAGATGTCGCTACTCTGTGCCTACACGCGCCGCCCACCTTCGCGCAGAATCTCGTCGCGATGGCCGTCATACCAGGCACGCTCATGCGGGTCCGACAGCACCTCATATGCGTGTTGGATCAGCGCAAAGACGCGTGTGGCCTCTTCGATATTGTCGTAATTCTTATCTGCAAAGACACGTCATGTCCGCCATTAGCACCTTGAAGCCGCACCCTGCAGTAGCGCCGACTATTCTGGGCGCGTCAGGCCGCCTACCTGGATGCCACTGAAGCGCTTTTTTCCGATAGGCCTTCTTCAACTCGCTGTCGGTCGCCGTGCGCTCGACCTCGAGCAGCTCATAGTAGCAAGTCTTCATGGTGTAGCCGCCAGCACCCGATGCAGCGCGCGAATTCTCGTTTGTCCCGTCCTGATGGCTGTTTCCTTGGCTGGACTGCGCCGCTCCCATGCAAGCACAATACACGGGCGGCGGAAAAAAGATCTGGAAAGAGGAGGCGAGAGAATGAGAAGTGTCGGCGGAATGCAATAAACACGCTTTTAACCGCAGCTTCTTGTACGCCTGCTGCCTTTTACGTACGCTAGCCAGCAACGACAGCCGCCAAAAACATGGACATGCTTCCTGACCATGCTTGACTCACGCATACCAGCAGCTTTGCGGAGCGTGGGTGTTGTGCTGTTAGTCTACTTTTAGAGATGACTGCATTTGAGGCTTCATTGGAGATGAGCGTCACTTGGTCCAGTCAGCGTCGACCACGCCGACTGTGTACGAAAGCACCCTTCACCTCTCTCCACTACCGCCGCAGGCGTAGCTTCTCCCTCTCTCGAATTACCCAGCATCATGAGCTTCTACAAAAAGGACGAGGACTCTGGTGGGTGCGCTTGCTAGGTTGGCACGGCGGACACGCGCATATACTAACGTAGAACGTACTAGGCGAGGCCTTTAGCCATCTGGACAAGACCACCGTCATCCAGGAGGCGCGCGTGTTCAATGAATCGCCAGTGAAGGCGCGTCATTGCCGCATCATCCTCGCCAAGATCATCGGGCTGCTCTACCATGGCGACACGCTTTCCACCAAGGAGGCTACGGAGCTGTTTTTCGGTATTACCAAGCTGTTCCAGTCGGCAGACGTACGTGGCTGCGTGTGCGTGTTTTGGCTGGCCAACGAACATGGCTAACCTACAGTGTATGCTGGCAACACTAGCCTTCTCTGCGCCAGATTGTGTACTTGGCCATCAAGGAGCTGTCGGGCATTGCCGAGGATGTCATTATCATCACGAGCAGTCTGATGAAGGACATGCAGCCAAAGAGCGAAATCACCAACCGCGCCAATGCGATACGCGCACTCTGCCGCATCACTGACGTGGGTATTGCTACGTGCTGGGTCGGCGGCGTTAACGCGTCGTGCACAGCTGACGTAAGGGACAACTGGACTGACGCGACGTACTGCAGGCCTCTATGCTTCAGGGCATTGAGCGGTTTATCAAAGCCTCCATCATCGATCGCTCGCATCAGGTATCGAGCGCATCGGTTATTTCAGCATACCACCTGTTCCGCACGGCGCCTGGTGCGCGCGACGTCATCAAACGCTGGTCGAATGAGGTGCAGGAGGCGCTGCAGGCCAAGTCAGGCGGCGGTCTCTCGTCCTACCTTACATCGAGCAGCAGCCAGATCAACGTAGGCACTAGCAATGTGGTGCAGTACCACGCGCTCGGTCTGCTCTATCAGCTGCGGCAGCACGATCGTATGGCGGTCACCAAGCTGGTGCAGGCGCTGGGTCCGCGTAGCGGTGGTGGTCTCATGGGCGGCGGTCCGACGCTGAAGAGCCCGCTAGCCATCTGTATGTTGATTCGTTGCGCATGCCGCGTCATGGAAGAGGATGCAAGGTGTGTGCTACTGTATCTGCTAGGCAGACGTCGTGGAACGCAACGTACTTACTAGTAGCTACGTTTGCATGGGGCAGTGCGCGTCAGGAGCTGTACGAGTTGCTGGAGAGCTATCTGCGCAACAAGAGTGACATGGTCAATTTTGAGGCGGCCAAGGCTATTTGCAATCTGCCGGACGTGACCAACCGCGAGCTGTATCCGGCCATTTCGGGTAAGCAGGCCGTTGCGCGCGTAGCAGATGACTGGTTGGACGGATGCTAACAGGAGTACTGCAAATGCGATATGTGATTGCTGTAGTGCTGCAGCTCTTCCTTTCGTCGCCAAAGGCCACCATGCGGTTTGCGGCGATCCGTGCGCTCAACACGCTGGCGCAGCATCACCCGACTGCCGTGGCGCCATGCAACATTGACATGGAAAGCCTGATCACTGACAATAACCGGTCGATAGCCACGTTTGCTATCACAACGCTGCTCAAGACGGGCAACGAAGCTTCGGTGGACCGGCTGATGAAGCAGATTCAGAGTTTCATGAGCGAAATCACCGACGAGTTCCGCTGCATTGTGGTGGCGGCAGTGCGCAGCCTGGCTCTCAAGTTCCCCGCCAAGCAGCAGGTGATGCTTAGCTTCCTTAGCGGTGTGCTGCGTGACGAGGGTGGCTACGAGTTCAAGCGTAGCGTAGTCGATGCCATCTTTGATATGTGCAAGTACATTCCAGATGCCAAGCCGGCCGGTAGGTGCTTACTATGATTGTGCCGTGCATTTATTGCATCATTGGTGCTGACCAGTGTGCAGCGCTGTCGCATCTATGCGAGTTCATCGAGGATTGCGAGTTCAGCAAGCTGAGCGCACGTGTGCTGCACTTTTTGGGTGTGGAGGGCCCGCAGATGCCGAATCCGACCGTATACATTCGACACATCTACAACCGTGTTGTGCTGGAGAACGCGATGGTGCGCGCCGCAGCCGTGAGCGCCCTGGCCAAGTTTGGCGTCAACTGTGACGACAGTGAAGTCAAGCAGAGCGTGCGCGTGCTGCTCACACGGTAGGTGACATTCTGTGCATCTCAGCATGTGTGCATGCAGCTGCTCTTGGCTTGCCAGCGCATGATGCGAGTATGCTAACGCTCGACGCGATATAGCTGCCTGGACGATCGTGACGATGAGGTGCGCGACCGCGCAGCCATGTATGTCAGGACGATGGAAGACCAGGAGGTGGCCGATCACTACGTGCGCGAGGACTCTAGCTACTCGCTGGCGGCGCTCGAGCGTTCTCTAGTGGAGTACTGCAAGAATCTGGAGGAGGCGGCTGAGAAGCCATTTGACGCCAGCGCGATCCCACGCGTCACGCGCGAACAGGAAGCGACCGAAACGCTGCGTAAGTGCTGGCATGCGTACATGCCTGCATTACGCGAATCTAACTGATTGACGCTGCACTACCGTTTGTCTAGGCACCAAGATGGCCGAGTTTACCGAGCCGCTCGTCACTTCTAGCTCGACGGCTGCCTCCAAGGGTGCCGGCGCTGCGCCTGCAGGAAGCGCTGGAGCCAAGGCGCGGGCTGTAGACCGCCAACAGGTCTATGCTGAGCAGCTCGAGAAGGTGGCCGAGTTTGCATCCTACGGCCCGCTCTACCACAGCACCAAGCCGGTTGCTCTGACCGAGAGCGAGACCGAGTATGTCGTCTCGTGTGTGCGCCACGTGTTTGCCGAGCATATTGTGTTCCAGTTTGACTGCACCAACACAATCAACGACCAGCTACTGGAGAATGTGCTGGTGCAGATGGACGCGCTGGAGATTAGCGACGAGGAAGCGCTAGAGCCGGCGGCTTCGGTGCCGGCGCCGACGCTCAAGTTTGATGAGCCGGGTGTGGCCTATGTTGCCTTCCACCGCATCGACTCGACCATCTATCCGTCGGGTAGGTTTATTATTTTCTCCGGCGTCTGGCCTGTCCTGCAACAGCTCTCTAACCAGCCGGCCGTCTGTCCATGCCACAGCCACCTTCTCGTGTAGCCTCAAGTTTGTCGTCAAGGACTGCGACCCATCTACCGGGGTGCCGGATGCCGAGGGCTATGAGGACGAATACCAGGTACGTGGCGCAGTAGGCAGACTGGAAGCCGACTGAGCTGAGCACTCACCTATCGCAACAGATTGAAGATGTGGAGCTGGCCACGGCTACCTACGTTACGCCAACCTTTTTGGGAGACTTTGACTCGGTCTGGCGCTCGTTGGGCGACGATAACGAGGCCGTCGAGACATTTGCGCTGACGGCGCTTAATAGCCTGCAGGGTGAGCATTGATGCGTGAGCGGGTAGGAAAGATGGGCTGTGTGCTGATTACACGCGATATGTCGCTAGCTGCGGTCACATCGGTGGTCGAAGTGCTGGGCTTGCATCCGCTGCAGGAGACGGTTACGCCAACATCGTCGGCAGTGCACACGTTGCTGCTGCAGGGCACGTTTGCCGGTGGCGCCAAGGTAGCCGCACGTGTGCGCATGACCTATGCCGCCAGCAGCGGTGTTACTATGGAGCTGGCGGTTCGCAGTGACCGCGACGATGTGCCCATGGTGATGATCAACGCGATTGCCTGATGCGACCATCGCTGTGCGATGGACTGTATCGACACTGGGCGTGCACAACGGTATTGTAGCCATAACGCTCATAAAACACATGGGGTTTATGGAATAGTGTAAAACAAGTACCATAGCGGATTGAAGACGATCCTGAAGGCGGCCACATGGCGCATTACACCGTTAGAATACTGATTAGAAACAATAAGAGCGACATTGCGCTTGCGGCCAACAGGCTGCCAGCGGTGTACATGGCTCGTCGATCAGCTGCGCTGCTGGTGGTGTTTGAGAGTAGCCATGTTGTATTGCACTTTTTCGCTCCTTCCTGCAGAATAGTGCTTGACCGGTTGGTCGCATCCGAGATAAAGTCGAGCACCTCGGGCGGCTGCCAGTCTAGCAGTTTAGTAAACGCAGCGCTAGTGCATTGGTCGCAGGTAAAGTCGTCAATTTGACTGGGACTGTCCACCAGGCCGTGCAACAGCTCCGAATTATTCGCCGCGCAGTAGGCGCCTGTGCTGGTATCCTTGAGGCAGGTGAGCTCGCGCGCCAGCTCGTACTCGATCCAGTGACGGTAGGTAGAGCGCACCATCTCGTCGCCACCCTGTAGCTCTTCGGTGCAGTTGGCGGTGAGTCCGGCAAGGGCAACGGCAATCTGCGCGGTGGAGCAGTGGTGTCCAGGCTGACCGTCTGCCGGGGCATCGCAGAGTACACGCACCGTTTCGTTAAACGGCAGCGGCGTTGCGGTGGAGCCACAGTTTGGATTCAAGGCGTCGCTGTTGAGCGCAGTACGGCATGGAGGCGACAGATTGGCGATAAACGTAAGGTTCTGCGAGCGCGCCCGTGGATTGCGCACGCCAGCATTGCTGTGCATGCTTAGCACAGTTGGCCAGACGGTGCTGAGCACCACCAGTGGTAATAGTAGCAGGAATAGCGAGCGTAAGGGAGCGCTGTTCAGCATGGTTGACTAGTCAAGTAAGCAGAGGTTGCAAGTACTGTGCAAACAAGAACGTCTAATTAGACTAGTGGCGTGCTATTGCCGAACAACCGCAAACTAAGGGTGACAGAGTATGGGGAATTCAAGAGATGTAGAGGAGAATAAAAATGGGCTGTAACGGGTGAATGCTGGATGGTGCACCGGAGATACCTGCAATTATCGGCGCAGATTCAAGTCTCAGAGAAAATGGAAGGCACAATTATGCAGCAATACTCGCTCCCTATGCGGCAGTTGCGCATCGAGTTTAGTACGACTATCGTAGGTACGGCTGCGCTCGAACAGCGGTCGTGTCCAGCATGCACCATATAGGGTCAAACACAAGGGCAGCAGCAGCGGTAACAGTAGCAGCAGCAAAAAAATGCCAGGCTGATGTTTGAGGTACACAGCCGCAATGTCTGCTGATACCACCTGCTTGCACGATGGCATTGTTTGTATTACATGTACTATGATGCAAATATAGCAATGCTACCTCGTGCCCATACTGACCATCACAGTGGCTCGCAGTGTGGAAGCACATGGTGGGCGATATTATTACTGCCAAGCATTGCACCTGTATCCAAATGAGCAACTATGGAACCTTTGTGAAAAAGCGATACGGGGCTAGACTACGCAGCTGGTCTCCTCTTTCAAGAATACAATCGATGCATTCTGCCGCTGTTCCAGCTGTCATGAGAATAGCCACTGAATAAGCGGCTTTTTCCTTTTCTCTCTCCCATGCCAATCAACGTCCAATATTGTACACATTGTGTGCAACAGATACAATACCGAGCAGAGTGCACGGTACCTGATCAGTGCGGAGCAAACATGATGGAACACAGTACTATTCGTGAAGTTCAAATCAGCGTCGTTCTAGAGTCAGCATGATCTACATTATGGCCAAAAGCCCACCAGCAAGCAGCGTCGCCGCCAGGCCCACCATCTGTCCACCCACCGACTGCCACATTGACCTGGCAATGATGGGGGGACTGGCAGCGCTCACTTTGATACCGCAGCTTCGGGCGGTCTCTGCATCTGGCTGCGACTGTCTTTTGAGCAGATCGGCTGCAGGGCCTGGCGAGCGTGACGGAGTCCACTTGGTCATAAGTTCTACGCGACTACGTGTGCACGCATCGCACGTGGGCGTGCTCTCCGAGGATGTCGTGGCGCTCATGGCCTCTAGTACGCAAAACTTGCCGCTGGGCGCTTTGGCGCAAAAGGTTGCGCTGTTGAGCGTGTAGACCAGCCAGTTGACGTACTGCGTTTGTACAGCCGGCACCGGCTGCTTCAGCTCGTTCTGGCACTTGCTCTCCAGTATGTCGAGCGCCTTGTTGATCTGGTCTGTAGAGCAAAGGTGACCGGCAGCACCATCAGCCGGTGAGTTGCACATGTTGGCCACCATCTGGTCCATTTGCATCTTGTCGTCGCCCTTCATGTTCGCGCAGGATGCCTGTACCTCGGAGCTTTTGAAAGCTGCTAGACACTCCGAGGAGGCACCTTCCAGACCAGTCTGATTGGAAACCAGCACAGGCCCAGAAGTAGCTGATGGTGAAGAGGCCGACGATGTAGGCGACGACGACGACGCGCTGGACTGTGCTAGGCCGTCGGGCGTAACAGCCAGCAAAAGTGCCGCAACCACAGCAACAGGAAGCGCGACGTTGACCATGGTGATGCTCTAGCACAAAAACACTATTATAAAGCGTAGAACAGCGTTACTGATAAGCTGCGCGTTGTCGTTAAAGCTAGCAAGAGAACGGTGGCGGTGGAGTGGGGTTTGGATGAAAAAGGCGGGCGTGCGGATGGGGCTGAGCACGCTTCTTTCTTTGGCCAGTATCCTTGGTCTGGGCCACTGTGGCATAGCGTCCTTGCGTCCACGCTACCAGCAGCAACACGTGCGCGCATTAGTTTGTAGACACCTGCTGGGCCAACATGCTTTCAAGCTGCGTAGGTAGCGTCATTATCACGTGCGCAGTGGTAAATATGGCTCTATTAGCAGCTGGTTCGTACTAAATCAAACCGCGGATGACTGATGAAATTTGCGCTTTACTATTATATCAGCTAGACTAGTAAGGTAGATGCACCAAGGCCTACTAGGCCAAGCAGCATAAGCGTTTGCTCATAGAGCGACTGAGTGTGCGCGCTGACAGCAGAGGACGAGGAAGGGCCGTTCGCTGACTGATTCTTGCAGGCCTCCGACAGACCGCTAGGCGGCGTTAGATCCTTCTGGACTACCGGGTTGTTGGTCGGCCGCGGACCCTCCGGCATCTTCCAGCTCGAGTAGACATTCAGCTGAGTACGCATGCACTCGGAGCACTGCAGCACTTCCTGGTCATCTTGCCTGGGCTTGGCGATACAGTAACTGCCGTCGGCCGGATCCTTAGCGCACAGAATGCCCCGGCGCAGATTGTGGGTGTACCACTGCGAAAAGATGGACAGCACCGTTGGCACTTGCTTCTCGATTTCCTGCTTACACTTGTTCGACAGTATGTTGAGTGCGGTGTAGATTTGGGTGTCGGTACACGCCGGAGCACTGCACACTATCTCGGCACCCTTGTTGCCACCGACGCCCTCGGGCGGGTTTAGGATGGAGCATTGTGCCTGAACATCGTCGCTGAACACGGCAACCTGGCAGTCAACGGTGGCATTCTTGATTGCAATGCCTTGACGTGCCGCCTCTTTGGGCGACAGTGGAGGTGCTGCGCCATCGGTCGGTGCGCTGGCAGGCGGCGTCGTTGATGTCGCCGAAGGCTGGGGCGACGCACCAGGCGCGCCTTGTGCCAGTACAACCGTGGCGGCAGCCAACATGAGCAGCACAGCTTGCATCCACTTGGCCATGGTAGAATCAAAACAATAGTAGTAGAAAGAAGGTGTAAATGCAGGTGAACAGCCGGTATATGCTACCGTGTAGGTAGTAGTGCGAAATAAAGGAAGGGTGTGGAGTTTTGCGAGTCAGAGCCACGATATGCGCTGTTTTAATAGCCTCATACACAACAACGGAGGCACAGCTGCGATGTACACGACACTCCTTGACAAAGTTTGGCACATGTCCAAAAACGGAAATCATCGTGCCAGATAGGTTTAATTGGGCTATCGCGCAAAACCAAAGAGGGCTTAGGAGACAAACAAGGAGGACTGGGAACAGAGCTGGCGTAAAAGGCGTTCGAGAATACGGAGATGCACCGGAATCGGCGCCCATTCAGCATCAGGATTGCAATGCAGATACGAAAGCGTCTGGTACCGGGAAAGGAGCGTACGCATGGCTGCCGCTGTAGACACGTTTGCGGGTGCACGCAACAGGTGCACTGGCAGCAGGTGTTCTGCTGGCAGCAATCCACGAACGTCCTCGGGGCGCGGCAGCCAGACCAACGAGCCGCTGGCAAGCGGCAGCAGGTGTCGCGCGCTGCACGTGTGCTCCAAAGCGGATGACCGCGTCGCGTGCTTGCTAGCACTATCCGCCACCAGCGCCAGACGATGTCCTACATCGACGGCATACACTTCTCCAACTGTCATTTCCATAACAAGATCTGTCTCTGGCGATAGCGCCGCCATTGGCTTAACGTCTTGCACAGTGACGTGCCGACCTTCGCCTGTGCTATTCGTGGCGCCAATACCGCGAGCATCCGTTGTATCAGAAAGCTGAATGCATAGTGCAGAGTACTTGGCGACACAAGCCAGGGTGATTTGTGGCGAATCGCCGCAAACGCCGTTCCAGGCTACAGACCGCCAAGGTGTTAGCCCCAATCGGCTCTAGTCAACCACATGTGCGTCCAAGATCAGCACTTACCCGTGAGCTCGTCCGCGCTCATGATACCCCGGCGTAGCACAGTGATGTGCCAGTCATCCGACCAGCGCTCAGCCAAGGCGCGTGACCGTCGCCAAACGCCGTCTACGAGCTGAGTGGCGTCATTGCGCGCATCGGGGGCAAGCTGCCACATATCGCCGTCCACCAGCTCGCCACGATCGTCCACCCAGATGCAGACTACCCAATCGGCGTTTTCATGCAAAGCATAGGCCGCATGCAAGTTCTGCACCTGGTGAAGCTGCGGTCCGCGTGCGTCACAGGCGGGACTCAGTGCCAGCTCGATGGCGCGCGGCGGATCGTCCACTAGCACAAAAGGCGGGGCATACACTGCTACACCTGGTCCGGCGCTCTCTGCTTTGTAGTCACAGCCAAACGTTTGGCCCTGCATGAATAGCTAGTCAGCAGCCTGTTACACATCATGCATGCACACATTGTCGAGCGTACCTTTTCAAGCATTGGGCCAATGCGCTGGAAAGCGCGCGTATAGGCAGTGAACGCAAGAGCCTTGCAGACGGTGCGGTGGTCATGGCAGCTTACAGACACGTTGGCTAGCAGACGTAGCGGCAGTAGCTGCAATACGAGTCGGTCTGGATCCAGGCCGCGCTTGCGGAGCGCATTGACGGTATGCTGGAAGCAGCGGCAAAGATCCAGCATATGGTTTGGATGGTCCGGGAATGGGTCCACCAAATACACAACATAGGTACTTTCGTCGCGTGCGGCTAACACTGGCAGCTGTGCACCTGCAATGCGTAGAGGTCAGCGGTCCAGCCTTAAAAGTCAGCAGTCGCTGTGGGCGACCTACCCAGCTTGTCGCATGCTTTGGTAATACTGCGCAGTTGTCGATTGGCGCTCGTCTCTCCCGCCATTGGGGCTGCGCAATGGTTAATATAGCAGATCGCCGCCAAAGCAACAAACACGCGTCGCTACTTACGCAGCAGCGCAACAGACATGACCTCGTGCCCGTTTGCAGGACGCCATGTGCCCAGCAGGCAAGTCTGGCGGTGGGATTAGCGGTGGTTCACATAGCAGCTGCAATGTCGGCAAGCTGGGATGCCTACCTCGTACACTGCACCAATCTCGCGGACAGCTTGGCGTGCCGCTGTGTCAATGGCATCGCCAGTCGGACACAGAATCACCGGAACAAGTGCTTTCTTGCCGGCAAACGGTTCCAGACGCAGTGCTTCCCAAAAGCGCATTGCAGCAATACCAAGCGCCAAGCGCTGACCTTGCTGAACAACAACAATCTCCGGTTCATCGGAAAACAGCTCCACACATCCTTGTCGGTGAGTTCGCTTGCGCACCTGATAGCGGCCGTACTTTGACGGTTGCTGGCCAGCCTCTGGCCATCAAACCGTGCGTTAAAGCAAACGCATGGTACTACACGTAGTGCATTCGCACCTACCATACAAATCGTGTAGCTGCTTGACCGAAAGCTGTCCGCGTACGGTGGAGTGTGTTCGCTGCAATGGCGTTGCATGACCTGCGCCACTCTGCAAGAACACGCTTTCGGCCACTTGGCGCACCGTGTCGACAATAGCATAGCTGCTACCACCCGCACACCCCAGGTCTACATCATCTCCGACTGGCGCAAGCGGCAATGGTGGGTGTGAGTAGCATGCGTGCAACGGGATATTGCCATGCTGGCTTACCGCGCGTGTCGTCCTGCTCGTCCCATGGTAGAACTGGGAACATAGCCTGGCGGACAAATTCTCGCACACTGGCTTGATCATCACCAGATTCCAGTGGTGCAGCGGGCAGCGCGCCTTCCTCGTCCTCGTCCTCCTCCTTCACTGGTTTGTCGTCATTCTTTGCTGGGCCTCTGTGGGAGTTTGCTGTTGTCTCACCTAGTGGCCGGAATGACGATATAAAATCGGGCAACAGCGCAATATGCGACGCGTCCGCGATGTATTTCCATGCTTGAGTGTTTGTATCATTAGTGTCTTGTTCGCTGTCACTGTCGTCGCTAATGCTACTGCTATCCACTTTCATATGCTCGCTGATGCCGCTCATCCTTTCGTTCTCTTCCGAGTCCGAGCTTGAACCTGAAGAGCTGGTGCTGGTCGAGCTATCGCTGTCACTGTCGCTACCCGCTGCATCAGGTGCAATGGCACAGTCAACCTGCTTTTCATCTTTGTCACCATCAGCTGTTATGCTATTAAGCGACAGAGCTGCGCCTAAACGCCCACCAGGCCGCTGCGTAACTGTTCGTGGCAACGGTTTGGCCGGCTGATAATCGGCTGTATACGGTGTTGGAACACTGTGTGCAAGGTTCGGTGGATTTGGCGTGTCCAACAATTCGGCATACGCATACCGTCCGCCGGTGCCGTATTTGCACTCGAGCTGCAGCGTCGTAGAGTCTAGCAGCGGTGCAAACTCGGTTGGAATCAGTGCTGTGCGCAGCTCTGTCAAAGACAGCGGCGAAGTCAGCCCAGTTGGTGCCTTGGCAGCAGGAGGCTGCAGAAGGCTAGCCGGTGTCAGCGTCGCTGCGGATCCCGGTGTTTCCGCACATTGTAGTGCA
>KZ992567.1:0-30442 GCA_003614735.1 Thamnocephalis sphaerospora | reverse complement strand
CAGCTTCAGAATGCCCTCTTCGGGACGTGGCGTCAGGCCCTTGCTCGGATCAGCCGGGTCGATGGGATGCGGCCACTGCGGGCCACCGACAGCGCCCAGCAGAATTGCCTTGGCCGAACGGCAAGCGTCCAGTGTGGCATCCGGCAGAGGCACACCTAAGGCAATATAATAAGCGTCACAGTCCATGGATGACTAACGCGTGACGTGCGCTTACCTGTGGCTTCAATGGCTGCGCCGCCAATAAGCGCGTCCGCTAGCTCAAGCGTGACGCCATTGCGCGCGCCACGCAGTTCATTCACGGCGCGCAGTACCTTGACGGCCTCGGCGCACACTTCAGGGCCAACACCGTCGCCAGCTACCACGACCACTGTTTCCTTGCGGACTGCTTGCGGCATGGAGGATGCGCAGTGTGTGGATAAAACAAGAGAGAGAGAGAGCAAATCGATACGCGTTGGTAGTCGGTTGGAATATACACCAACAGAGCAATAAGCCAGATAGCTCGTTGGTAGTAGTGAAGAGTGGGTAAAGAAGAGGCGTTGGTGGTGGGGAGTCTGGTCTGATGGCGCGGCCTATTTGTTTGCTGCCGCGATGGCTGATGTGCGCTGATCAGCGATGATGCTGATGATGATGATGTCTGATCCCATCACGTGGCTGGCCATGGTCACACATCTCACTCACTCGACACAGATGGCAAAAGTAAGCGCAGTATATTGCAGAGAGAAAGAGAGGTAGGCATACACAAGGAATGCCTATGGTGGCGATTAGCCAGGCGGGAGCATGGTCGCATCCACGGTCGGCTCAGAGGCAGTTGGCGCATTGGCATCTGCATCTTCCTGGCCAGGCATGTAGGCCCGCGGCATGGCCATGACACCGCTGCGAGCGGCTTCGAGAATGCCAAACGGCTGGATCAGCTTGACAAAGGCCTCGATGCGGTTGGACTTTGCACAGAGCTCTAGTACGACCGATCCGGCGCTAACGTCGACCACGCGGCCACGGAACAGGTTTGCCAATTCCGACAGCGCGCGTAGATTATCTTGTGTCTCGCGCAGCATCACACTGGGAGGGGGCAGTTTGGTGGAAGCCTGCTGAGTGCGCGGAAACAGGGTTAGCAGGATGGCGTTTCGGCTATACGTTTACGTTCTCACGGTGACTTGCCTCGGCTTCCTGCGCGGTCAGATCTCCGGCGGCAGCACGCTGGAGCTGGCGCTGGCGCTCTAGCTCCTGCTCTGGACCCAGCGTGGATACCTTGACCAGCAGCAGCTCGCGCTCTACCAGACGCGCGCCTGTATAGTCGATCACAGCCCATACCGGCACCTGCATCCAAGATGGCATGAGCGATGCATATCATTCGGCCATTCTAACCACTCTACGACGACGATCACCACCATCACGTACCAGATCTTCCAGCTGGCGTCGTGCCTGCTCCACCACCGCTTCCTGGCCCTTGACAATGATGGTCATGCGGCTGAGATCGCGCACTTCCGTCTTGGACACCACCAGGCTCTCAATGTTGAAACCACGGCCGGCCAGAATACCGCTCACACGGCTGAGCACACCGGGCTCATCCTGCACCAGACAGCTGAGCACGCGACGCTGCGAAGGCTGCGTGCTAGAGTCTGGCGTGTTGTAGAGAATGTTGGTGACGGCTTCTTCAGCGGTGGGCTGCGGCGCGGTTGGCAGCGGTGGCAGATGGCGCCGATGGCGATGCAGCTTGAATGTAATGGCCGACGTGGAGGACGCGGACGAGTCCCAGCGGCGCTGATGGACGGCAGGCGCAGCAGCAGCCCATGCCAGTCGCTAAGTGGCAGCCGCGCTATACGGTGAGCCAGATCCCACCGTTCCAGTCTCGGTCGACGCCAACTCGCGTCTGCTTCTTACCTGCGTGGTAGGCTGACGCGCAAGGCGCGCTAGAGCGCGTGCACTTGCGTTGGCCAGCATACTGATGGCGGTCGAAACGCGACCCTTGTCAACTGTGAAGAGGGACGATAGCAGTAGCAGCAGCAGCAGCAGCCGTAGTAGTGGTAGCAGCAATAGCAGCAGCAGCAACGGCTAGAGCAAGCGTAGACGGTCAAGGCACGCTAGCACGCTGGCTAACGCTGGCAGCAATGAACAGAGCGAAAGGGCGAGGAAGAGAGGGTGGTGAGCGCGTAACATGGCGGCCAGCCAGACGACGGTGTCGGTCGACTTAAGACGCCAGCGGCCGAGTCATCGGTGTTTGATCCATCATCGCCAGGCCACGGCCAAACGATCATCTTCATCAGTAAAGGCCACCGCCACCACCTGTACACTTGAAGCGCCAATGAGCACGCGCCGATAGACTTTGATCTGGGGTACATTCTTTAATGCCAGTGAATGGGTGTGTGTAGACCGCGAGAGCAGCAACAAATGCAGCGGTAAAAAGGGAGAAGAGAGGGAGAGAGAAAGCGCGCGCTCATGCCTTAAGCCTTGTTGTTCTCGGGACGCAGGCTGCGGACCGCCTCGCCGGCACGCCACATCTCGTGCTCCTTAATCTCCTTCAGCTCTTTCTCGAGGCTCTCACGGTAGTCGGGGCGCGAGTTCTTGTCCAGGCTGCGGCGGGTCTCGCTACCGTCGGCCACCGACTCGTACAGGCGCTCAAAGACAGGCTTGCAGGCATCGTGGAACGGGCGGTACCAGTCGAGCGCACCGCGCTGGGCGGTGGTCGAGCAGTTGGCGTACATCCAGTCCATGCCGTTCTCGCCAATCAGCGGGTAGAGCGACTGGGTAGCCTCCTCGACCGTCTCGTTGAAGGCCTCGGACGGCGAGTGACCGCGAGCGCGCAGCACCTCGTACTGGGCCAGGAACATGCCGTAGATGCCGCCCATAAGCGCACCACGCTCGCCGACCAGGTCAGAGTAGACCTCCTTCTTGAAGGTGGTCTCGTACAGGTAGCCGCTGCCGATGCCGACGCCCAGCGCGCGTGCACGCTCGGCCGCCTGGCCCGACACGTCCTGCCAGACGGCGTAGGACGAGTTGATACCGCGGCCCTCCAGGAAGAGACGGCGGACGGTGAAGCCGGAGCCCTTGGGCGCGGCCAGGATCACGTCAATGTCCTTGGGCACCTGGACCTTGGTGTCCTCGTGGTAGACGACCGAGAAGCCGTGGCTAAAGTACAGGGTCTTGCCCTTGGTGAGGTACGACTTGACCGTCGGCCACAGCTCAGACTGAGCCGCGTCCGACAGCAGGTTCATGATGACCGTGCCGCGCTCGCACGCTTCCTCGATCGAGAACAGGTTCTTGCCCGGCACCCAGCCCTCATCGACCGCCTTTTTCCAGCTGCGCCCATCCTTGCGCACGCCGACAATGACCGGCAGGCCGTTATCGCGCAGGTTAAGCGCCTGGCCGTGACCCTGCGGGCCGTAGCCGATGACCGCCAGCGTGTCGTTGGCAAAGATCTTTTGCAGCTTCTCGTTGGGATAGTCGGAACGCTCGTAGACGGTCTCTGGCGTGCCGCCAAAGTCGAGCGTCTTGAGGGTACGGACCTGCTGTGGGCCGATTAGCACGCGGTATATCAAGGAGGCCACCCGCGCAAACAACGACTACTACTACTTACCGAACCGATGGTGGCACGCGTGGCAGCCAGCGGGGCAGCACGACGCGTCAGCGTCACCAGGTTGGCACGCGCCAGACGCGGCACAGCGGCCATGGAGGCACGCGGGGCAGCACGAAGCAGCTGACGGGCAAGCGAAGCCATGGTATGTTTAGTGAGTGGTGGTGGTATGTGCACGCGAGAGGCTGGCCCGGAGGGAGAAAGAGGTGTCGTGGATGGTTGGTTGATGGTGTTTGCCGGCGGTGGCAGCGGCTGCGTCAGTCTTTAAGTGTGTGCGCATCGGATGCGTGGCACCGCCGTGTCCAGTCGGATGCACCAGTGGATGTGGCCGACGCGATACCATCGCATCGCCCGCAAGAGATGCGCCATCTCCAATGTGTCTTGATGCGAATCCTGATGAGGCGGATGCTGATGTTGATGAAGCTTCCCACCCTCTGTGTGCGATCATCTCCGCCTCCTTACACGTGCTACCGTGCGTGATCCCTGATGGCGTGGCTGTCCATCATGATAAGATCCCACCAATGGCCATGCAGCATCAGTACGGCATTTGGCACAGTCATTCAGCTGCGCGCCATCAGCACCTGGTGCTCCGCTATAATATACACGTCGGCCAAGTACGCCGCCGGCTCCGGCCCACCGACCTGCCTCTTCACCTTTGAACACGCTACTCGTGTTTGTCCTCGTACGCGCGTGTGTGTGTGTACGTCCGTGTCTCTGTGTTGGCGCCTGTAAGTCTTGCTGTGATGGTCGCTGCTGCTGCTGCTGCTGCAGTCGTCGTCGTCATGTCGGTTTCGGCTAACACGCATGGTTTAGCTCTCAAAGACAGCCATCACCACCACCTTGACTAGGCTGTGACTGCACTCGTTTGCCTTTGGCCTACACCTTTTCGGCTTTTCTGCCTCTCACCATGCTTGCCGCTCGTCAGATTGCGCGTGCTGCCGTGTCAGCTCGTCGCCCGTTGGCAGCAGCGGTCGTCCGTCACCTGCAGTCTAGCTCAGCTGGAGCGGCGGCGGCGGCTGCCCCTTCGACGGCTACGGCGGCTCAGCCCGCGGCCCAGCCAGCTGCAATCAAGCCAGTCTCGACGCTTCATTCGACGTTGGCCGCCGAGGACACGTCGTTCATTGGCATGTCAGGCGGCCAAATCTTCCACGAGATGATGCTGCGCCACGGTGTCAAGCATATCTTTGGCTATCCAGGCGGTGCGATTTTGCCTGTCTTTGATGCCATCTACCAATCGCAGCATTTCGAGTTTGTGCTGCCTCGCCATGAACAAGGAGCAGGTCACATGGCTGAAGGCTATGCGCGTGCAAGGTAAGCGCAAAAGAACGCACTGTAGGTGTTGCCACCTGCTTATACGGTTACCACAGTGGCAAGCCAGGTGTCGTGCTCGTTACGTCTGGCCCAGGCGCCACCAACGTGGTTACAGCCATGCAGGATGCCTACTCGGACGGCACCCCGCTCGTCGTCTTTTGCGGCCAGGTGCCCACGTCGGCCATTGGCACCGACGCTTTCCAGGAAGCGGATGTGATTGGCATCTCGCGCGCTTGCACCAAGGTAAGCGACGATGGTAGTCTACGCGATGTGCTTGCACGTGTGGCTAACGGTCGTGCATGTCTCGACAGTGGAATGTGATGGTCAAGGACATTGCCGATCTGCCGCGTCGCATTGATGAGGCCTTCCAGATTGCCACTTCGGGTCGGCCTGGACCAGTCCTCGTTGATCTGCCCAAGGATGTGACGGCGTCCATTCTGCGCAAGGCTATCCCGCCCCCACGTGCCATTCCCAGTCGTCCGACGGGCACGCTGCTGAGTGGTGTGGCCGGTATGACCGATATGGGCACCCCCGAGCACCTACTGCGTGCGGCCAAGTTGATCAACGCAGCCAAGCGCCCCGTCGTCTACGCTGGCCAGGGCATTCTCGGTAGTCCCGAAGGTCCCAAGCTGCTGCGCGAGTTTGCTGACCGTGCCAACCTGCCCGTCACCACCACGCTGATGGGCCTGGGCGCGTTCGATGAGGAGGATCCGCGCAGTCTGCACATGCTTGGTATGCACGGTAGCGTTTACGCCAACCTGGCCATGCAGTCGGCCGATGTGATAATTGCACTGGGTGCTCGCTTTGACGACCGTGTTACCGGCAACACAAAGCGTAAGTTGCTACTGCGCTGCTGACTTGGCCTTTTGCGCTTTACATGCTAACCTCACGGTGTGCCATCGACTAGGCTTTGCTCCGGAGGCGCGCAAGGCCGCCGCTGAAGGTCGTGGTGGCATTATCCACTTTGAGGTGATGCCCAAGAACATCAACAAGGTGGTGCAGGCTACCGAGGCGATTGAAGGCGATGTGATTGAGAGTCTGTCGCAGCTGCTGCCGCTGCTCGAGTTTTCCGAGCGCAAGACGTGGTTTGCGCAGATCAACACGTGGAAGCGTGAGCATCCGTTCACTTTCCCGCGCCAGGCGGCCGACGAGTCTCAGGCACGTCTCAAGCCACAGGCGGTTATTGAGGAGCTCAACCGCCAACTGGTCAACCGCAAGGAGGACGTTGTTATCTCGACCGGCGTTGGCCAGCACCAGATGTGGGCCGCTCAGTACTACCGCTGGCGTCACCCGCGTACCATGGTCACCTCGGGCGGCCTGGGCACCATGGGCTTTGGTCTGCCGGCGGCTATTGGTGCCAAGGTGGCCATGCCTGAAAAGGTGGTGGTGGACATTGATGGCGACGCCTCGTTCAGCATGACCGCCATGGAGCTGGCCACGGCAGCCCAGTACAACATTGGCGTCAAGGCGCTAGTGCTCAACAACGACTTTCAGGGCATGGTGAAGCAGTGGCAAGATCTGTTCTACGAGGAGCGGTACTCGGGCACGCCCATGCGCAATCCGGACTTTGTCAAACTGGCCGAGTCGATGGGCTGCCGCGGTCTGCGCGTTCGGTCGCAGGTAGAGCTGCCCGAGGCCATGGCCGAGTTTTTGCGCCACGACGGTCCCATTGTCATGGAGGCGATGGTGGATCCGACCGAGCACGTCTACCCCATGGTGCCGGCCGGTAAGGCGCTGCACGAGATGGTGATGGCACCAAAATCGACCGAGGAAGATAAGCGGCGCAGCTGCGCGTAAAAGGCCGTCGGCCCATCAGCCGAGGCGATGCTTATGGTGCTCGTCTCGGTTCTGGCCTGCGTGCCGGTTACGATGCACACCCACCACCCTATCCTGCGGTGGCTCGACCACCCTGCGCTCTGTATACCTTATTTCTTCTGCCCACCTTTCGCCCATCGTATAGCATTGCCGTTGTTGCGGCCATCGTGCGTGCGCTTGACCTTGAGCGTCGCGTCTTTTGCCGCGTGCGCGTCCAATTTACCCGTGCACGCTAGGCGTGGACGCGTCGTTGTTTCGATGTATGTGTATGCTCATCGCTCCTTTTGTCAATGAAACGGAAAACGCCTTTGATCGCTTCATCACGGTCCAGCAGTCTGGAGGGTTAATGTGGTTCGTGTTTGAATATTGCAAAGGCAGACGAAAAAAGGGCAGGTGCGTGGGTGGTCTAGATCGCGCAAAGGACACCGCATGAGTGCAACGCCGCCGTAGAGGCAGCGGGTACATCAGGCGAAGCAAAAGAGTACATGAAGCAATGGCACGGCCAGCGTCGCGCGTGCCAGCGTCCAAGTGGCGGCCACTACATGGGCGGCTTCTGTGTCAGCTTGAGCACATTGTCTACAATAGCGCGTCGCGTGCGTAAGCTGCCAGTTCGCCTTGCCCGATACATGCCGCGCCCTGCTTACCTCGGCTGCGCGCGGCATAGATGAACCAGGCGATCGAGTCGACCTCGTTGACCACCTGGTTGCCAAAATGCTTGCTTACAGCGCTGGCCAAATCTTCACGATGTCCGCCGCGCACCTTGCCATAGTGCAGCTTATGCACACGCTGGTAACGGCGCAGTGTCGGCGCAGGAAGGCTGGAAAAGTCAAGCTAGTCCGGGCGAGCGCATTTGCATAAGCTCAAGCCCATCCGACCGAGTGTATGCGCTACTTACGCGAGCATTCAAGTAGCTCTTGGGATCATGTCGGCCGGCCTGAACGCCTGCACTCGCGCCCTCGGCCGCCGCAGCCAGGCCGCCTAGCATACTGTCCATGGACATACCCGCCAGCTGTCCGGACATGGCATGCGTGCCTACATGTCCTGGCCGCCCGTGCTTTGGCTTACCACGCGTGCTGCTGCTGCTCGTGTAGCCGTGACCATGGCCATGGCCGCCCGTGTGGCTGCTGTTATCGGTGGCGTGGCCTCCGCCGCGGCTTCCGCTTCCTGTTTTCGGCTTGGCTGCCATGGATAGTGTTTGTAAACGGAGAACAGCAAAAGGTACAGCCTAGAACCTGATAGACCAGGTGGCAGTGTGGATGGACGGGTGGCGGTGCGTTGAGGCAAGGAGGAGAAAGAGTTGACAAAGGAGCGCGCGCCCAAAAGGCGACGGCGAAGAATGGGAACAAACCGTAAACTCACCGCATACACGCAGCCCGCCACTCCTTGTCCTCTCCTCCGTTGTGCGCCGGCCTACCTGCTTGTATCGACAAACACACCCTGTTACGCCACGCTGCAGATCGGCTGACCAGTCGAGATTGCCCTTGCCGTCTGACGGTCGTTGCTCTGTTGTCGTTGGGTAGCGTTGTGTCGCGGTCATTAACCTCCTCGGCCGCACCACCGCATAACGCATATACGCATATACGCAAAGTTGACTGGGCACCGCCTGCTACGACGACCGCCTGCTAGGATACCACTGCGTTTGTAGTCTACGAGCCGTGTGCGTGGCCTGCATTCATCATGGATGCCGCCCATGGAGCCAAACACAACCTTCTGGGCGCGCTGGCTTCGGTAGCGCAGGTGCACCTGGTGATCGTCTATTACATGGACGCCAGTCTGCTATGGCTGCTGCTTCGTTTTGCAGCACAATTTGTAAGCTAGGGAGCGGCGGTGGCCCGGTGCGAAGGGTCAACGAGACGCTTACGTTGCGCTGGCCTGTCTACGCTCAACGGGAAAATGTACACGTATACACACACGCAGTGGCTGCTGCCGCAATCGCCGCCACTGGAGATGCGCACACTACTGATTGCCGTTCTGCTGGTGAATATTATCTGCGGATCGCGACGCATGTCTCCGCCCGACGAGCAGGGTTTCATCATCGACTTTATCGGCCGTGGTAAGTGCGTCGACGCCACTGCATCTAGCGTAATGTGCGCGCTCATTCCGATCCATGCTGCATCGACTGTACCACCTGCTTAGCGCCGACATCGGGCCGTGTCCTGCTGTTGATCTGCGACGTGTTTGTGCTTTTACTGCAGATGCTGCAGATATTTGTGCTCTACCAGGCGACCGACACTGAGATGGGCCGGGAGCCAGCACCTACGGGTCCGCGCGTGCTTGGCGGCGAGCCATCGATCACTGAGCGTACCGGCCGATGGATGCGCTGGTGGTCGCGTCAGGCCAGCGATGGGGCAGAAGCGCCATCTGCGCGCAGCTACGATCTCGATCGGCACACCAGCCGCCGTAGCAACAGCAATAGCGGACCTGCGCGACAGGCGCCCATCGTGGTCAACCCGTATGCGTCCACTGTGCCAGGGCGAGCACCGCCTCTCCCCGATCGCAGTCTTGCCAGCAGTTTCGGATACACCTCACGCGCCAGCTCCTCGTTAGCCGCGTCTCCGGTGCGCGCCAGCCATCGACTGGGAGGCGGCCAGGACGACAGTGCCGATGATGCCACCGAGGCTGCCGAGGATAGCGCAACACGCCAGGGAGCATTGCGCGCTGCAGCCCGTAGTGCGCTGGATCGCATGGCACACGCCACCGGCCGTAGCACGGCAGGCTATGCGCGCCTTTCCGACCAGGCAACCGACCCTGTGGCAGCGCATGAGGATGCAGCGTCATCGCCGACCACATACGGGGGCACCGAGCAGCCAAGCGAAGGGGAAGCATACGCGCTAAACGAGGATCTAGGCGGCTTGCTGGTTCTCCATCCCTACGACACACTGCGGCAGTACTGGGCACGACCACGCTACATTGACGCGGAATCGTCCGAGGCGCCTGCCTCTGACACGCGTTCGCTGCCCGTGTAGCCGTTGCATGCCAGGCTGCGACCATGTCTGTTTTGTAATAAAGTGTATCTCCGCGCTGCCGACACAAGCGCACTGCCGTACTGCACGCACACTGCACGCATCTGCAGGCGACGCCTCCGAAATGGACATGGTGCCAGCCGCTTACAGGCGATCGGCCCTAGTCTTTCTTGATGCTCTTGCTGCTCTTATTGCGCCGCTTGCGCAGACGCTCCAGCTTTTTGGCCGAAAACTGATTTAGATGGCCGTGGTCAGCCCAAGCCATGTCTGCCGCGTACAGCCGCCGCTAATAACACATTGTCCACGTACCGTTGCCTGCTGCCGCTCCAGGCGCTCTCTTTCCTCACGTGCCAGTCGCTTCCGGCGTATAGCGTCGTTTCGTTTCTATTGGCGGCCTGTCAGCAAATGTGTTGACACGTCATGCATGTATGCGTCCTATTGCCTCCTACCTGACGCTCCGCCTCTGTGCGCGCCTTGATGGCTTCTTCACGCTTCTTGAGCTGCGTCTGGCTGGTGCGCTCCTGCTTGCGCTCCTCCCAGGTCTTTTTGAGCACCATCGGCAACATGTTGCGCCGTGCCGGTTTCTTTGCCACCCGCCAAGTACGTCCTATGCGACCGCATACAGTGCAACCGATTGGTCATGATGCCGCATAAAGTCACCCTGGCTGTACGCACCTGACACGCGCGTCTGCAGCGTGGGCATGGCCTCGTCGACTGTGAGATGCTTGGCCGACTTGCTTTGCAGCTTTGCAAGCATTGGCTCGCTCGGCACTGGCGAGCTGGCAACGTTGACGACAGCTGGCATCGTGGCGGTGGTAGTGGTGGCGATCGCGTCCGAGATTGTCGCAGCGGTTTCTTGCACCGTCAGGGTGGCCACCTCGTGGGTAAGGTCACTTACCGTAGCAGGTGTCAATTCGACCGCTGCAGGTGGGCTAGGCGCCGGTGGCGACGCGGAACACCCAGGGGCTGCGTCTGGGATCGCCGCCGCACAAGGGGCTGCCGGTGATGGTGGTGGAGACGCAGTAAGATCTGGCGTGACCGAGGCAGGCTCAGGTGTAGGAGGAGAGGCGGCAGCAGACGCGGTGACCGAGGACAAGCTAGAAAGCGCCTGACCCATACAGACGGGTGCACCACGATGAATCAGAAAAAGGATGCGCAAAAGCAGGCTGCTGATGCGTAAGCGTGTGTTTGCGCTGTAGAATTGTCGTTGTCGTCGTCGTCGTTGTCTGTGTGGGCGAGGCAGATTGTTGTGAAGAGATAAAAATGGTCGAGTCGAGGAGGTTGCTCTTTTTTCTTTTCAGCACGTCACATTTGGCGTGGTTGTGCTGCCATGCGCTGTCCCATGTGCCCTTTTAAACCCAGCCAGGGCTGACGCCCACCGGAGCAAAGTACCGCCGCCGACGGTCTAGACGGTAACTGCCATGGCAGCATAGGGTGACTGGCGTGGGCATAGTACAGCGGCTGGGCGCCAGCACTGTCTGCATGACCGATGCAGGCCGATGAATGCCCATCCCACTGGCTGCACGCGCATGCTTCTACAGCAGAGGCTGCGTTTCTGTACAAGGTGATCCGCTATGCTAGCGGTGTGCGCGGTCTGAACGTGACTTTTTAACGGCCGGTTGGCTAGACGCTGGGCAAACGGCCTGTGCACCGTTGCACGCAGTCTTGTGGTCGTCGGCCGATAGCGACCACCAGGGTGCCATCGGCATGGTCGCCGGTGACCATGGTGGCGGTGATGCTGTGATCCGCGGTGCGCTTTGCGCTTTACTCACGCGCTGCCTGCGGCACAGCGTGTCCTCTGCTCTGCCGTGACCTGCTCTCCGACGATGGTCACGCACATCCAGCGGCAAAGCTAGGCCCACGCGGATCCCAACCCAGCCATTTGTCGTGTGTCTGCGCACGCGTCCAGGCAGTTACGTGGCACACGCATGGCCACACGGTCGGTCGGCCTGCTTGGCCTCGGCAGCTTCCTGGCGGCCATGGCCAAGGGTCAGTCAAAAGCATGTCGTCTCAGTATATAGCTTCCATGCTGCTGATGTTTGATGCGCCATGTAGCGGATGTGTGTGTGTGTGTATGGGTGGGTGGGTGCATGGGTGGGCAGTGCATGCTAGTGTCATCGCGTGCACTCCCATTCCTTGTGCCCCTTTTGTGCCTTCCCCTTTCGCCGCTGCTGTTGCCTTGTGGTGTGATGATGGTCCCCTTTAAACTCACTCACTCGCCAACACACACTCACTCATACTCGCCTACACACGCATACACACCACACACACACGCCACTTCTTTTCCTTACAAGTCGGTGCGATTCGCCCTCTCGCTCTTCCACTCTCCCTCTCTCTCTCTTTCTCTCTCTCTCTCTCCTCCTTTCTACTTGTTCTCTCTTTCGTTTCTGCCTCCCCCACGCTTTCTCGCTCGTGCGCTCAGTGTGCGCTTCTCCTTGAGCCGCCGGTTCATCGCGTACACGCTCCTTACATCGTCTGCGCCATCCCCTCGTTCCGCCGGCCATTGCCGCATTGTCTTCGCAGCTACGGTCCTTTGCTCACGCCACCGTCGTACGTTTTTCAGTCCTCCCTCCTTTACATTTGCCTTTTGCGCTGCACACTTGGCCACAGACTACGCATACACGCCTCTATACACGCTCACCCCTGCCTGCTATTACACGTCCGCCTGCTTTCCGTACCGTCCGCGCTCGCGCCTAGTGCTTCCTCTCTCTCCCTCTATTCTCCACGTGGTCGTTTGGTAGACAAACCAAGACGACAACGACCTACTGCGCACTGTGACCGGACTCACCTGTTCTCTACACACCACCACCGTCGTCTACATACGTAGTAAGTAGTAGTTCAAGCGTACACACCTATCCACGCGTGCCTGCTGGCGACTGGTTCCCTATCCTCTGCCGCCGTTTCGTCGTTGGCCAGTTTCACGTCCCGCAGCGTGTTTAGCCTTTCCCCGCTTCACGCCGCACTGGTTCTGCACGCAGTGACTTTGTTGGTCACCGCCAGTGACTCCGCCTGGCGCACGCACTCACGCTCGCCTCCTTTTTCAACCGTTGGCCCCGCTGCGGCGCTCGCCACCCTCACGTCTTCTCCTTTTCTTGCTTTGCGGTGCTCATCCCGCCCTCATTGCTGCCATCATTGTCGCCTTTGCCTGCAGCCAGCCACACTTGTCGTCCTGCCATTTGCGCTTGCGTTTGCTGCTGTTGCGGCTGCACATTTCAACCTACGGTTCACGCCTTGCTCACTCGCTTACTGACGCACCTCCTTGCATCGCTTTTTAGAAGAAAGCCTTTGGCGTCTGACGGAATTTGCGAGTCACGTCCACTACCACCAGTTGCGCGCTTACGACGCCACCTTGCCTCCAAGCAGGCTTCTCTCCATCGCCACCGACTACCCACCGTCACCGCCCTTTTGGCCGTCGGCTTATTCGTCCGCCGACCGCCGTCGTCGCCCGCCGTGTCGCTCGCTGTGTGCTTTCTCTGCGCACGCGCACACGTCGCCTCACTTTCCTTCTGATACACACTTTGATACGCTTATTCACTATTCCGTCGCTTATCCCCCCGCGCATCCGCACGCTATCACTCTACAACTTAGTGCTGGTCATTATTAACTTCGCTCTTCACGCCTTCTATTACCACTTATCCCGCTTATACACGAGCGTGCTGCATCCCCTTATTATCACATTTATTCAGCCCAAGATGCATCCGCTTCCAGCTGTCGCCATGTACCGGTCGCGCGCCGAGATGCCAAAGTCGCGCGGTGGTTCTGCCGCACGCTATGTCGACACGGTCACCGTAGGCCGCCGTGCGGTGCCACTGGATGCGCTCCTGGCGCAGCATGCCTTCTCCACCGAGCCGATCAACCCGTCCACCCGGCACATTGCCACGGTGCACGCCCTGGTGGATCTGTCGCCGGAGCGTCTGTTTACCTTGGGTGAGGCACATCTGCTGCGTCGTCTGCCAGGCGCTAGTCTGCGTCTGGCATTTGCCTACCTGTACCGCGCCGCATCCGCCCACAGCTATCGTCCCGCCTGCGCTCTGCTCGGCCTTTGCTACGAGTTTGGCCTGGGCGTTGTCGGCGCTTACGCCACCGCTGTGGACTGGTATGTGGCCGCAGGCCGCGATCAGCCGATTGCACTGGCACGCTTGGCGTTCTTGAAAAAGTACGGCCGTCCGGGCGTGCCCACCGACCGCCGTGCCGCCGACGACTATGCCAAGACGCTGGCCGCCATCGACCGCCCGCTCGCTTGGTTCCGCCGTGCCGCAGACCGGCACGCGTTTGCACCTGCGCAATACTGCATGGCAGCGTGCCACCACGATGGTCTGTGCGCGTCCAAGACGCCCGCGCGCGCTTTCGAGTACTATGCGCGTGCGGCGGCGCAAAAGCTGCCTCAGGGTCTGGCCGGCGTCGGCTACTGCTACGCCGAAGGTCTCGGCTGCAGCCGCTCGGACGTGCAGGCAGTGCACTACTACAAGGAGGCGGCGCGTCTGGGAGACACGGTCGCCATGTACAACCTCGGCTACTGCTACGAAACCGGACTGGGAGTCAGCCATTCGCCCGCCGATGCTGTGGCTCTTTACCGGCAGGCAGCGGAGCTGGGTAACGCGGTGGCACAGAACGCGCTTGGTTACTGCTACGAGGACGGCGTCGGTGTGCGTCAGTGCCCGGAGGCTGCTGTCGCCTGGTACCGTCGCGCTGCCGCCGCCGGCTACATGTGGGCGCAGTGCAACCTTGGCTACTGCTACCAGAACGCCGTGGGCGTTGCGCGCGACCCCGCCGAGGGTGCACGCTGGTATCGCTTGGCGGCGGAGCAGGGTCACGCGCGTGCCCAGCACAATCTGGGCCACTGCTACCAGCACGGCAACGGTGTGCCGCAGGATATGCGCGCAGCTGTCGCCTGGTACCGCCGCAGCGCCACCGCCGGCAACTGCTATGCGTGGCACTCGCTGGGCTACTGCTTCCAGCACGGCCTGGGTGTGTCGCGGCGCGATCCGCGCGAGGCAGTGCGCTGCTACCGTCGCTCGGCCGATCTCGGCCACGTGCCGGCCATGCTAGCGCTCGCCTACTGCCTGCGTGATGGCACCGGCTGCAGCGCCGACCTCACTCGTGCTGCCGCCTGGTTCCGCAAGGCTGCAGAGAAGGGCGATGCCGCAGGTATGAACGCACTAGGCCATGCCTACGAGTGCGGCCGTGGCGTCGACCGTGACTACCAGCAGGCGGTGCGGTGGTATGCGCGTGCCGCAGCCAAGGGCAACGCATGGGCGCAATGCAACCTTGGTGGCATGTACGCCGAAGGTCGCGGTGTGCCGCGTGACCCGCAGACGGCCGTCACTTGGTATCGCAAGGCTGCCGAACGCGGTCATACCCGTGGCATGGATCTGCTGGGTCGCCATCTGCTGTCTGGCAATGGTTGCCAGCGCGACGAGGTGCAGGCGGTGCGCTGGTTCCGCGCTGCTGCCGAACGCGATCACGTCGCAGCTCAAGTCCACCTGGGCGAGTGTCTGGAAAAGGGTCTTGGCTGCCCGGTTGATCTGGAAGCGGCGGCTCACTGGTTCCAGCGTGCTGCTGCCCGCGGCAACGCCGAGGCGAGCGAGCGGCTGATGTGGCTGGTAGCGTGCGCCAAGCTGATTCACCACGCACGCTACCACGCGTACGTACCGCCGTGCGCATAAGCACCGGGTCCGTCCCGGCTGCTCTCCGCCATCGCCTGTATTCGCCTTGCTAGATCCCTTTTCCATTTGCGCCACACTTTCGGCATGGCGCTCTCTCGCAGAGCACCGCCACGGCCGCTGCGACGGGCACTGCCGGTGCCAGCCACCCGGCTGCTCGCGCGCCGTTTCACGACCTGTACGAATACGCCTATTATCCTAGTCCGCCTGGCGACCGCGCTCCTGCGCTCCTGGCCACATAGGCTATCTGCGCGCGCGTGTATGTGTGTGCGCGCGCCCATGTAATGCTCCAGCCTAGCTTCAGCACTACCGCTGCCGCTGCCATTACCTTACCGCTGTTCCACGGTGGCGGTCGTGCGACCATCGCTTATTCTCCCTCTCTCTCTCTGTCCTCTGTCCGGCCTCCTATCTCCCTTGCCACGCCGGGGTTGCCCGCATACGTGTGCAACAATTATGCCTTATGATGTGCCCATGCGCTGGACGTTGGCGCGCCACCACCACGTCCATCGTCTTACTCCACCACGCCCAGTGCATGTCGGCACTCCTATCATGCGTTATCTTGTGGCGGCCGGCCGGCCGGTCAGCTGTCCTCCCTGCCGCCGCTACTGTTGGCGGCTCGCAAGAACGGATGTCGGCCGCGTCGCCGCCTCTGTCGCCGTTTTTTCTCCTGTTTGACGCGTACGACGCGCCCTTTTTATCCTTACGCGGGTGCCCGCTTCACGCTGGATCTTCTTTTGCGCCCGTGCCTGCACCTGTACGCCTGCCATCTGTTGGTTGGCTCTTGTGCCTGTGTGCCGGTGCATCCGCCGTTTGTTCACCCGCATTCTTATTTGTTATGTTGACACGTATGCACGTTCTTCTACATGCTCCTTCAAACATGCTTAGCTGCTTTTTGTCCACTGATGACACTGTATTATTTGGGCGGACAAGGGAAAGTGCAACCGCTTGGTCGAATGGGCAAGCAAGGGGCGCCACGGTTTGCACTAACAACGTCGTACATGACACGCCGTTGCCGCACAAGTATGCGCTAAAATGGCCATGACCATAGTGGAGCCGTTAATGTCCTACGCAGCCAGCGCAGCCTGCAATGCCTGATCGTATGCAGCAAAAGTTGCCGATTTATGGCAAAGCACTGGCCAGTCTGCGAACAACGTCTGGTACATTAATATTCCAGTATTGGGTTTACCTCAGTATAGCGATAGCATCGTATTTGACGAGCGCTGCTGACGGTGACATGAGCATATGCTAGCGGAACTCAGCTCTACCATGGCGATCTGCTAATTGAGACGATGTTTCAGAGGGAGAAAGCGCTGGCTGCCAGTGTTTCATCAACATCAAAGTAACTTTACAAGCATGGAACAGCCCCGCTTTCTGTAACACAAGGAGCATGTTCAAGGCGGACTCGTACGCTGGCATGATCATACACGATGGCGCCGTGCCGACGGCTGGGCCTTGCCTTACGGGTGTGTTTCTTGCACTGCCGCGTGCCATTCCCCGGCCAGCGGTCAACCAGATCTTTAAAAGTATTTGGTACGCGGTGCTTGCTGCCCGCTCCTCTTGCTGGCTTGCCGCCTCGCTACATTCTGTTTTTGCCCATTTTGCTTGATTAGTAGAACCACATTTCCCGATTGAGCGCCTTACTGCCTAGGTGCTTGTTTGCTCTGTTGCCATTCCGATCTGCTCACACGTCTGCGTTCGCCGGGACGAACCACTATTCGAGTACCGGCATTTCCATATTGGCAAGTGGCGTTGCTAGTGCACATGGCCTTCATCTCCTCAAAGTGCTAACCTACCCCGCGCACTCGCCCCGACTGCCGCACTTCTACGCTACTACATCTTGTTCACGTTACCTACAACAGATCGACGCCTTGCTCTTCTCATAGCGCACGCGCCTAGCCGCCTAACGCAACCGCTCTTCTCATCACACTTACAGACCAGAGCACGCGTAGACCGCGCTGCTTTGCCTTTGCACACACACACACACACGCACACGCACCTCTACTATATACACGCTCTACAGCATCCACGGCTGCAACACAGTGCCTTGAACGCTTCCTTCACATATTCACATTCTCATGCATATGACTGACGACGCTTCCAAGCTTGAAGCCGCCGCCAGGTCAAACCAGCATTTTGCATCCAAAGACGACATGCTCCAGCAGCCAGGCACCACCACCAACACCACGCCGCCGCCCTTGGTGCCTCTGGTGCAGTCGCGCCCATCCACACGACGCACCATGCATGTGCAGCGGCCCCGTCCGCGTGGTATGTACGCTCAACATACCGACGAAGCAGTTTCCGTAGCGTTGCTAGAGGATATTGCGAGCATGACGCGTGCTAGCTCGGCCCCACCGGCACAGTGTGTCGATCATGCCGCAGCCCCGCATCACGCCAATCTATTTCAAGCGTTCACCCTGGAACAGCCGACGGGCCATGGTGACTCGTCGCCGCAGGCGCCTGAGAACAAAGTGCCAAGCACGCCTGTGGCCACCGCTCCGTTGCTATTTTCGCCGCATGCGCGCCGTGCCGCTATGCCGTCCTTTCTGCCCAGCAGCGATGATCATGCCGACCTTGCACCGCACTTGAACCGCCCGCCAATGTCATCGCACGATCTGCGACCAAACGCATCACCATCGCTCCAATGTGTCGCCTTTGAGGCAGAAGATGCCAAGAGCAGGGATGCGGATGTTGCCGGGGCGGCTGCCGTTGGCGCACGCATCGTCGTGTGCGCACCCACACACAGCTTGACGTCAACGACTTGTTCACCATGTGCAAGCCAGCCGTTCGCCGCCAGCGAGCATGCTTCTATTACGGGCGATACAGTAATGGGCGTTGCCTCGAGCGAACCAGCCAACGCTGCAAGTAGCCCCATGTCTTTCCGCCGAAGGCGCTCGCTCTCCACATCTGCCCTAGAGCACCGCGTACCTCAACTTTTGATCCAGCCGTCGGGCACCGTAGAAAACAGCGCCACTTTTGTCGCTCGACCGCTTTCTTCTTGCGTAGACCCTTGCGAGCCGTCGCATGTGCGCTTCTCCTCGCTGCTGAGCCGTGCCATGGAGCGCGATGGCGATACACTGCTGGCTAGTTCGATCGTCAGTCCAGATGACCGGACGATCCGCTCCGCCCGCAAACTGGCGGAATTTTTCGGTGACCTCCCGCCGGCCGATGTATCCGTAGGCGAGATCGAGCGCGATGGCCTCTGCGCCATGCTGCGTGCTCGTGTGCCGCTCTGCTACTTTCTCCGTTTCCTGCTGGACGAGTTTAGCAGCGAAAACCTGTTCTTTTACCTCGAGATTGAACAGTACGAGTCCTTTCCGTTTACGACAGACCGCGAGCGTCGGGCCGCGGCCAACGACATCTACCGGATGTACCTGTCGCAGGACTCGCAGCTGGAGGTGAATCTGACCGAGCGCTGCCGCCTCGCTGTGGCCGACAACATTCGCCAGGTTCGAGGCAACGTCGGCCTGAGTGCGTGTTTTGGTATGGCAAAATTCGCAGTCACCGCCTTGCTCGAGGATAGCTTCATGCGATTCCGTAACGGCCCCGCCTGGACGCGCATGGCTCGGAAGCTCTGCAACACGAGTCTGTACGCCGAACCGGCCCGCAACCGAGCCATCACCCAGCTTGTTCACTATACCAATGCGCTGGCACGTGCTACCGCGCATGATACCAGTTCGCTGCTCGGTCGTCTCGTTGCCGAGTTCATTAGCATGCGCTTCAGCGAAGAGCTGGTCAGCCGTGTCTACCAAAAACCGAGCGCTGCTATGCGTACCAACGGCCACGCTCGCTCCGGCTCGGCCATGTCGATGCGTTCTTTTGCTCGCGCCGGTTCGCCTCTGCCGGCCCTTGGCCAGCTGCGGTATCCGTATGGCAGCGATGCCAGCGAGCTGCTTTCCTCCGAGTACGGCCTAGTGTTTACGCATCCCAACGTGCTGCGCGTACAAGACACCGCCGACTTGGCCATCCAGCGTGCGCGCTCCGCCTCTCCGGTGTTTACCGGCGATCGCCTGCGCCAGCTGACGCCGGACTTTGGAGGCCACAGGCTGCCGTCGCGGGCTGACGGCGCATCGGCCTTGGCCAGCATCAAACGCTCGTTTGACGATGGTATGCGCGACCATTTCCGTGCCTTTGAGGAGGCACCGTCGCATAGCCATCACCGCCATGGCGGTAAAAAGTTTCTGAACGCAGCCACGCTAGCGCTTAAGCGCAGCATGGATAGTCTGCGTGGTCGTCGCTAGCACACCTTCCCCTGCCTTGTCACCATGTGTTTCGCCATTCTGGCCGATCTAATATATATATACATGCATATATCCACACTAGCTGCATGCCCTGTCGCCTATATGCGTTGCTGTATATTGCCTTGGTGGCTACGCTTTTTGGCTGCAACACTGTCGCGTGTCGGGAGGATTGAGCGTGCGTGTGCGGGTCAAGGTGGAGGCGACCGCGCGGCTGCCGACAAACAGTCCCACACCTTGCCGCGACGCTAGCAACCCGCCCACTTCAGACTCTTTCTTCTTTTCTCTTTCGTTTGCGTCCACCCGCCTTGTCCTTGCGCTCCAGCCTCCATCGGCGAGCAAGACGCGTACGCGCGTCTTCTTTCTTACATTGTGCCCACACTTTGCGTCTACGCATCGCCGCCGATCCAGCCGCGGCTTTCCTCTGCTGCTGGCGCGTTTGCACGCCGACATCGTAGCACGCTCAGATTGCGCTGCTTGCAACTCGGGGTACACACAATCCGGGTGGTGTTTCTGGATTCGCCGTCTGCAAGGGTCATCACTGCGGCAGAGTGGCATCCGGGTAGCTTGGACCGCAGACAGATCATCGGAGCGTCAGGCACTGTTATTGCGTGCTTGCGGCTTGCACTCTCTGGTCGCGTTTACGCACGCTGCGCGTTATTGACAGTATCCTGGACACACACACACACACACATACACACACTTACGGTGCTGCTATCAACACAATGTCACCTGCACCGCCAACACAGCAAAAGACGGCCGGGTAGGTTGGGCATGCTGCTGGTACGGTGGGTGCTCTACTGACCTTGCGCTGGATGGGTTAGACTGGCCGCGACGACGACGGTCTCTCAGTCGCAGTCGTTTCTCGGCGTAACACCGCCCATTTCGATGAATGCGTCGACACCCGAGGAGCTCAAACGCACGGAAGAACTAGTGCAGACATTGCGTGCACGCAACCTGTTCGAGTCGGAGGAGGAGGGGCAGCTGCGTGAAGTGGTGCTTGGTAAACTGGACAAAATGGTGAAGCAGTTTGTCTATCAAATCAGCCTGAAGCGTGGCCTGCCGGATGCGATTGCACGCGATGCAGGCGGCAAGATTTTCACTTTTGGCTCTTTTCGCCTTGGCGTACACAATCCTGGCTCTGATATTGATACGCTCTGCGTAGTGCCACGGCATGTACAGCGTGAAGACTTTTTCGAGCTAATGCATCAAATGCTTCTGGAGCGCGAAGAAGCCACGGATATCACGGTAGGTGCGGGTAGGCCGCTATTGCCAAGCGAGGAGAATGGCGCGTGTCTTGGACCGCGCGCTGGTTTGTTGACGCCTATTTGGTATGCTGCAGCCTGTAGCGGACGCATATGTGCCTGTCATAAAGATGAAGTTTTCGGGTTTGTCGGTAGGTCCACGGCCAAGGAGTAGGCAGCCGAGCGCGAGTCAAGGGTGTAGCGCAGTTTGCTGCTCCATGATGTAAATTGGGGTCTAATGCCGCCCGGTAGATCGATTTCGTCTTTGCGCGTCTTGCCCTTCCCTCTGTGCCGGCAGGACTGGATCTTGCTGACAACAATGTGCTGAAGAATCTGGACGAGCGCTGTGTACGCAGTCTGAACGGTAAGCATCCGCAGATAGACAACAAGTACGCTGTCGTCCGCTAGCTCACATCGCCTGGCCCTAGGTTCACGGGTGACGGACGAGATTCTACGTCTGGTGCCCAATGTGGAGGCGTTTCGGGTGGCGCTTCGGTGTGTCAAGCTTTGGGCAAAACGTAAGTGCTTTGTTGTACATGCTGATGACTAGAAAGCTGCCACTCACATCTAGTCTGTGCGCACGCCAGATCGTGCCATCTATTCCAACGTGGTCGGCTTCCTTGGTGGTGTGGCCTGGGCCATGCTGGTCGCACGTGTCTGCCAGCTGTATCCGAATGCATGTGCTGGTGCTGTTTTATCGCGGTTCTTCCGAATCATGTACCAATGGCAAGTGGCACCAAGCGATGGCCATGTCTTTTGGCCGGTACTAACGGTGCTACGCATGGATTAGGAGCTGGCCACAGCCTGTTCTTCTCAAGCCCATTGAAGATGGCCCGCTGCAGGTTCGCGTGTGGAATCCCAAGGTAGGCAGTCTTGCTCGTATGATTGTCTGTTACATCGCATGGATGCTGATTGCTACATCGCCGCGATATGTTGGCTAGCTTTACCCGTCGGATCGTGTGCACCGGATGCCAATCATCACACCGGCATATCCATCCATGTGCGCAACACACAACGTAACGCAGTCGACATAGGCTGTGATGACGAGCGAGTTTAAGCGAGGTAGGCTATGGCGGTGGATGCGCGAGTACGCGAATGCACTGCTGACTTTTTTGCTGTGGCGGTGTCAATCTACAGCGGCCGAAGTGGTCGATCGCGTTATGGTGGGCAGTGCCGAGTGGGGTGAGCTGTTTGCACGACACGACTTTTTCCACCGCTACAAGCATTACTTGCAAGTGATTGCATCGTCCGATTCGGACGAGCGGCAGCGCGCATGGTACGTGGACGGGCACGGAGGTGTAGGCGAGAAGGCATTGCCGATGGACGCCATCAGAATTGCTGCTCACACTGCAGCATTTCGCTAGGGAGGGTCTTGTGGAGGCAAGATTGCGTCATTTGGTCATGAAGCTGGAGCTGGTGGAGCATCTGGTGCTGGCGCATCCGTTCATCAAAGGATTCCGTAAAGTGCACAAGTGCGCTAGTGATGAGGAAGCTTTTTCGGTGGCAAACGGCGTGCCGCCGCCAGCAAAGGCAAAGAATGGTGATACAGCAGATCCAGCCACGATGCGGGAAGTCTACACCACAACCTTTTACATTGGCCTCTGCGTTGAGTCGCGACCTGGTACGTTGCAAATGATTGTTTGGATGATCCGTAGCAAATGCTAACGTGAATCTTGCCTATACTATGCACGTAGCTGGTGCAAGCGGCCCACGTAAGTTGGACTTGTCATGGCCGACGTTTGATTTCATCAAGCAGATTCAGAGTTCTGATCTCTACGACGAGGCCGTCATGGCAATTGTGATCAAAAACACCAAAAAGTACGGCTTTGTATGGTCTGACGGATTGGCGTGCGTACTAATGCATGGATTCCACTTAGATCACAACTGCCACTGGATGTGTTTGAGGGCGAGGAGCCTCGCAGCCGCCTGAAGCGGCCCAAGAGCAGCGCCAACAAGGTAGGCCTGTGCTCAGATCCGCGCATGGTTTCATGCTGATCGCTTGGTGTACCACGCTCACAGAACAAAACCCCACCCCAGCCGACAGAGCAGCCGGCAAAGAAAATCAAGAGCGGCGATGGCGAGGTACGCGCCGCGAGTGTCGACTCGATGGCAGCCTCGACTCCGCCACTTGCTGGCGAATCGGCTGTGAGCACACCGGGTGTTCCTATGGAGACTACAAGTACAGAGGTGGCGACACCGGCGACAAAAGGCAGCGACACCGACATGGATACGCCCATGACAGAGTCTGCTCCTGCGCCGGTGGCGGCTGATGCAGCGACGGTGGATATGGCAGACGTAGAGTCAGTGCAGGCGCCAGCGGATGCAGTGGAAGCGAGCGCCGCAACTCCAGCCACCACTCCACCTAGCGCAACACCTGTCGCAAGGTAAGCACACGCAATGTCATTCGCACATAGTCGTATACTGGTGTACTCATGACTAGCGCTGCGCATAGTCCCTTTGGTGACCAAGCAGCGACCGAGTCAACGACGGAGCAGCCAAGTGCAGAGGCGACGAGTGCTCCAGAGACACCGGTGGTGGCAAGTGAGCCAGTAACGGAGCTGGCTGCGCCCTCTGTCGAACTTTTGTCAGCACTACCTCAGAGCACCCTGGCTCCCGTGAAGAAGAAGAAACTGGACATCAAGCTGAAGCTGGCGGGATCATCTTAGACGTTGAACGGTGAGAATACGCCCGCATGGAGTGTAAGACAGGATTCAGTCTGATGCTCACGACGACCACTGCATTCGTGCTACAGGCGTGCTAGGCCTGATTATCCTTTTCCACTATCTTGGCCGCGAACCGCCAGCACTTATTGGCAGCGCAAACGGCCAGCTAACACATGTTTCTCCTTCGGCAAGCGCTGCCGACGCTCGTCTACACTTTGGAGGACTCGCTCGCACACGTGCATATGTGCGCGGGCGTGTATATGTGCGTGCGTGCGTGCGTGTATGCGCTGTGTCTTTGACGAGTTCCACTGTATGTGCGCAGATGAGTTTGTGATGCCACTGGGGTAACGACTTACTTGGTGCACAGACTGGCAATGCGGCGTTAGTGAGCTTTGTACTGTGTGCAGATGCGGACTCTGCTGTGCCCCACGCGCTTTGCTCGTTCTGCTTGCACGCACACCCCTTTTTGCACCCTTTTTCCGCATACCATTCACTAAGAAAAGCTTTAATAAAATCGGACGAGATGTATTGACACGAACTCGGTGCGAGACTGATGTCTAGCAATCACATGGTGCCATATTGGTCCAGCTATGCACGAAAACATCAGTCGTGCCGCAAACACACCGGCTGAACTGCATCATCGCGCAGACTATTGGCTGGCACGAAATGTACTGCTCGGTACGTAGTGGTGAGAACTCTGCCAAAGATGCAGTATGATGTGCCACTACAGCGTCAATGGGCTGTCAATGGAGACTCACATCTGCAATAGAGAATAAAAGTCGAACCAAACTGTCGTCGTCACCGCCGTCTCACTTCACCGCACACGCCCAACTGCTACTACATTCTAACAAGCGCCTCAAGCATCTTCAAAGCTTTACTTGCTCATCATGATGCACCAACCTGTTCAATTAACCGACGGCAATAGCCCACTTGTGTAAGTTCATACGTGAGCACGATAGTGACTGCCTGTTTTTCGGCTTATCAGGATATCGTATCAACTTTTGGTACACTGCGTAGCGATTTCAACACGTTTATCAACAAGCAATGGGGCATGTCAGACTGCGGAATTGAGTACCGTGTAGTCGCCATACTTGGTGCACAAAGCTCGGGCAAAAGTAAGTGCAACACGAACGTCGATGCACTCGGCCGGCATGAACAGGCTAATCAAAGCGTCTGTTGCTGCGCATACACGCCGCCAATAAGGTACACTCTTGAACAGCTTGTTTGACACGACATTCCAGGTTATGGGTCGCCAAGAAAGACAGCAGACTACGAGAGGTCAGTCTCGCTAGCACATCAACCGGCACAACCGCACTGTACTGATTCTCAAGGATTAGGCATATGGATGGACAAGAGCCCGCATCACAATATTCTGGCCATGGATGTAGAAGGAACGGACGGTCAAGAGCGCGGCGACGACGAGGTCAGTTGTGCTTTAGGCATGCTTGATTAGATTTCTCGACTAATGCGTTCCATCATCTGTAGAATGTCGAGCGTAGGACCGCCTTGTTCTCACTTGCAATCGCTCAAGTGCTCGTCATCAATATGCTCGAGACCACTATTGGCCTTAACCATGGCGCCAATCTAGTGCTGCTAAGGGCGGTATTTGAGGCCAATCGCCGCCTCTTCCACAAGAACCGGTATGCTACTGAGCGTGGTGTGTGTCGCCAGCCCTTGATACAGAAAAGCTGACTAGTTTACCATTAGTGGCGATGGCAATGGCGCCAACAAGACCATGCTTCTTTTCATCATCCGCGACTACGATGACGATGGCGTGCCGCTGGAAAAGCATAAAAAGGCAATCGCTGCTGCTTTGGAAAAGATATGGTCCGCCATATACGATGTGAGTCTTGGTCGCGGTTATATTTGTCAGCAATCGAATCGCTTATGCACTGCCTTTCTGTTGCGCTGAATGCAGGAGGACGTTGCATTTTCATCGTATTTCGATGTGGAGTACGTAGCGCTGCCACACATAAAATACAGGGCGCACGAGTTTGACGAGGCCGTGGCCAAGCTTGGTTCTCGGTAAGATGTCAGACTGGCATTCCTACGACAGTCGGCTAACAGCCGCCGCCATCGCAGGTTTGTCGATGCAGATCACAGTGACTACCTGTTCAAGCCTCATTACCGCAAGAATATTTGCATTGATGGTTTTGCAAATTACGCTGCGGGTATATGGGTGAGCGTAAGAAAGCGCACAAAGATACACGCAAAAGCTCATGCGGTGTGGGTTGGCTGTCTGCAGAGTATAATTCTGGGAGATAAAGAGCTGGACTTGCCGACACAGAGGGAGCTAGTCGCCCAGCAGAGATGCAACGAGATTCGTCGCAAAGTGTACGCAGCATTCGGCAAGAGTGTTGCCGAGCTGAAATCTCAAGCTAAAGCCGGAGATCCTGTGGCTGGTGTGGGCACTAGCATGAGAGAAATTCGAGCCAAGGCACTTGGTACGTTCTTTTTGCGCTGTACTTGTGCTTGGTAGACTAATTCAGCATTGCGCAACATATGCACTCGCATAAAGACGAGTTTTCAAATGCTACTGCTTATTATGATGTAGCGCAACGCAGGCAAGCTCAAGCTGAGCTGCATGAAGGCATCGACAAGGATATCGAAAACATTATTACCCAGCAGCTAACGATTTTGAAGAACTTTTGTGTGCAGTTTTATGATGGCAGAATGGTGCAACTGATGGGACATCCTACCGATACTTTTGCCAAAAAACTGCGCAAAATGCACGCTGAGGCTCTTGAACGCTTTGATGAAGGCAGCGATGGTAAGCGCTCCGCTTTGTTTTTGAAGCGAATTCTCGCATATCGATACCCCGCTAACTTGGCTGTTTGGCAGATATGTCTGTCCCTGGCGTCATTGCGCCGTATACCGACTATCGGAAAGCGTTGGTGCATGAGCTAGAAAAAAACTCAAAGGTCCATACGGCAGCCAATGACAAAATACTGCAAAGTGTTACAGTGGACAACTCTTCCAGCAAAGAAAGCAATGCCGTCGTTGCAAAAGGCTTCTGGGACATATCATGGATGCCAGTTCTAAAACGCATTATAGTTGGCGGCAGCGACGTGCTGGGCGCTGCCGGTTTCGCAGCAGCCAAGGTCATTTCAACATCAGCCACCATTGCTGAAAGACTGCTAAACTTTGCAAAGTCTATTTCTGGCACTATTGCTGATGGCACCAACGCCGTGCTTGAGAAAACCACGCGGGCATATTTTGCCTGGAGGGAGCAGATGCTTCGTGATCAGCGACGCCTTGAGTAGACGCTGAGCAGGTCTGTCCTTTGTGTGCACTCAATGCCGTGCATGTGTCGATAGCACAGTAAATGTGTCTGCCAAAGCTACTGCACCTAAGCGCTTCTATTGTTTCCCCAGTACAATTTGAGGCCGTAGTTGATGTGTGGCTATTTATCGCAGCCGCGCTATATGTACTTGATGCTGTAATGCAAGCTTAGTCGCTCGTGTGGGCCACGCTAAGACGATATTATGGGAGGTAGGCCAAAGAACCACTGCTCGACTCGAGACTTTACACACGCTTCGTGTTGCGAAGACATTAACGACAATGCAGTAGCCGATTGGCTTGTCCACACAGCAATAGCAGTAGCAGCCATTACCGTGTCTTCATGTACGATGAAGCGATTGACACCGCCGGCCGGTGCTTCCAAGCTGCTGTGGATGACATCAAGTCCCCGCACCATTTGTAAAGTACTCCAAGCGGACAAGCTGTTGCGCACATCCAGAAACGAGGCCGCGGAATGGCAAAGGCCTGGCTACAGACCATAGGAGCTTATCATAAACCATTTGTGGAGATCAGTGCCCACGGCATTGTTAGGCGCGAGGCCACCATAGCATAGCGCCGTGCTTTATTTTTCCGTACAGCGCGGGACATCTGCGTGGTAGCTGGTAATTTAGTCGGAGACAGTTTGCCTGGCGCTCCCAAGCCAAAGTCGGATATCATAATGGCGGTGTGGCGAACTGTATGGTTGCCGTGACGCAATACGACCGCAGCAGCATCGAGGCGTGACAGACGCCTAGCATCACCCTGCCTTAGGCTATATGGCCGGCATTTGTCCTTTGTTACACGCGTGATGGCCATTACTGTGCAAGCACGTACAACCCTGCATGTAGCCACGTCAGCTCCGTTTGCCAGAAACCGAGGCTACGTCAGCTTCCGCGTGGCTGCGAACCAAGTGACGCTGCAGCGTTTGCATGTGCGGGAGAGGTGGAGGAGGAAATGAGCATAAGTGCCGCTGCAGCTCGCTGCATGTAAAGATGTGACACAGTCTGCTAACAATAGCATACAGATCATGCAGGTACTGATGGTATAGTCAATATAAGCGGTTGGCAGAAAGCTGGCAGCTGTGTAAACTTTAATGCAACGATGAATCGAGGCCACGTCAGCCTCGATATGGCCATGCACCAAAGACGCGTCAGCAGCCACGTCAGCGGCCGCGTCAGCGTTCATAGTCCAGTTATAAATGGTGCTAGTTCCGCGACGAGCGAAAGATGTCATCGTCATCCTTGCCGCCGGTACTGCGTTCATCATTCCATACGCGCGTCCCTTGCCTTCCCATCAATCTATTGTATTGTTCAGCACACAGTCGCAAAAAGGACACTACTATGACTGTTCTCAATCTGCCTGTCGTCGATTTTGGGCCGTATTTGGATCCCAACTCTACCGCTGAGCAACGGCAGGCGGTAGACCAGGCGATCGACAAGGCGTGCCGCCACCTTGGGTAAGCTTGATGTGTCAAGCGCAATTTACGCAACTGTGGCTCAAATTTTGCCACGCCACTCTAGCGTTTTTATCCTCAAGAATCACGGCGTGCCCGATGAGCTATGCAACAGAATGCTCGATTGCATTCGTCGCTTTATCCAGCTTCCTGACGAGGAGAAGCGCAAATGTAGCGTAGCAAGCAAAGAGCGCGGTTACGTGCAGTCCGATCTAGCTCTCGTCAAGGGGCTCAGGCCTCCCCATGAAAACATAGCGTTCTACCCGCCGGTCAACGGCTTCAGCAACGGGCTATCTCCTACCGTTGATCCAAACTCGCCAGACGCTAGGCTGCCGACAAGCCCTGATGCGCTAGGCATGCCAGACGCGTGGCCCAGCGACGAGTTTCGTGCGCAGACAGAAGAGTATCTGGAGCACATGTTGCAGCTCAAGAACCGCGTACATGCCTCCATCGCTACCAGTCTCGGTTTGGGTGCTTTGTCGCAAAAGCGATTCGACGATACAATTTTTGCCTCGGCCTTTAATGGCTACCGAGAGCTTACCGAAGCCGAAGTGATCGATGGCGGCACTAATCTGCCAGAGCATACAGATTTGGGGTCGGTAGCCACCGCAAAACTGTCATGGCTGCTTTGCTAACAATGTTGTCGTCTATGCTGCAGTCTTCTTACCTTCCTCAGCCAGGTACGTGCTGCAAAGTGCCGATGCAGACGTAGGCTAACACAATTTGACCGCAGGACTCCGATTCAACGTCGCTCCAGGTTCAAGACCGCGACGGTAAATGGTATGACGTTCAGCCGATCCCAGGCGCATTTGTCGTCAATGTCGGCGTTATGCTCAACGTAAGTACTGCGCAAAACCGCCGTGAATTACATACGCTAACACGCGAGTGGTGCGCCGTAGCGCTGGACGGCTGGCCAGTACCATGCAACAGTGCACCGTGTGATTCATCGTTCAAAGAAACCGCGCATTTCCGCTGCTGTATTCGTCGACCCATTTTTTGATGCTAGCATTGCGCCACTGTCAGAGCTTACACCGGCCGGCAAGAGCTGTGCTGACCAAAAGGCGGAAACGTTTGGCAAATTTTCTATGGATTGGTATAACAGCTCAGAATGGCCCGAGTACTAGTCAACTGCGTTTATGGTGCCAAGTTTGATGCGCCTTGTCATCTCCGGTTGTTGCAATGGCGTGGCGCAGGCATACGAGGTGCGATAAAGAGCTGGCGTTAGCCAAGTGCCTTTTGTTGTCTACGCGTGTATAGCAAGTTTGGGAGAATGTCTATTGCGATGCGAGCCTTGACCCGATACAGCGCTACATCTGTAAGGCTGCGTAATCTGGTTGTTGCGCCATCTAAGCGCTCTAGTCTAATCTGCTCACGGGTTTACGTTTTTACGGTTATATTCGCTCGCGTGAGCCACCCACCCTCGCGGACAGATGCCGGGTTGAATCGCCATACCTTTACATGCTCTTGCTCTACGACGTACACGAGGGGCTAGCCGCGGCTAAAAGTCGGCTGACATGTGGTGTCCTCTCATTGACGCGAGTTCATGCAAGCGGCAAAAGGGGCAGGCTTACCGCATCAGTCTCTCGATGCATAGGAACACGATCTTTGGACGAGCTGGTAATGCTTACGCTTGTTGCTGGCCACGCAGCGTGGGTCATGCTCTGATGGTGCGGTCCACCGCATCACAGCAGTCGGTCGCTGAGGACTCTGCGTACACATGCGAGTGCCACCTATGCTGATACTGCAGTGTTCGTCGGCATCTCTGGCATTACCTTCGTCAGCTGCTTGTTCCACTTTTCGAGCCACTACCGTAGCACCGTCGCCCCCGGACAGCCTGGGTCGTCGGTGCGTCGTACCACGTCCGCAATCTGCGAGTTGAACAGCGCGTCACTCACTCTAGCCACCTTCATTCCTGACGTTGCCCACATCAGCGCGTTTGCCGTCGACGTTGGCAGGCCTGCCTTGTGCTTGAGCACGCCTAACCACAGCCGGTCCAGCTTGCTGCACTGCGCCGTGGACATTGTCGTTGTTTCTGTGCGGCGAACGATGGCCAAGATCAGCACCGCTTTGACCACATAACGGGCAATTTCCGACGAGATAACCTTCCTCCTCAGCAGCCCACATGCTCCTGCTGCTGCTCGTCGTACATTGCCCATCACCGTTTCCGATCTGCCGTCCAGAGACATCCACACTCCGAGCAGCCTGAATGGCGCCGACTGCGTGAGCGTGACATGTACCAGACCTTCCT
>KZ992566.1:0-30603 GCA_003614735.1 Thamnocephalis sphaerospora | reverse complement strand
CGAAACACGACCCAGTCCTCGACAGCTTCGCGAAATCTGCGTGCTGGCCATGGGTGAGTTTGGCAAGATCAAGCTGATGTATGGACCCGAGAGCGATCGGCCGCTGGCTGTGAAGACGCTGTCGAAACAGTATCTGTTGCGGCGTGGCGATCAGGCCTGTTACATGGAAGAGCGCGATGCCCTGGTGGCCAACAGAGGCAATCGGTGGATTCCACAGCTGGAACAGGCGTTGCAGGATGAAGAGTTTCTGCATCTTGTCATGGAGTATGCGCCAGGTGGCGATCTCCTAGGACTGCTGGCGCGACAAGAGCATGCAGTCATTTCGGAGGCCGACGCCCGCTTCTACATGGCGGAGCTGATCATGGCGCTACACACGTTGCACCAGACGGGCTTTGTACACCGGTGCGTTAGGGTGCACACCATCGTGAACTTGCGTACGTTATTGTCGGCTGATCTGAACTGCACCTTTATGCGCAGTGATGTAAAGCCTGGCAACGTACTAATCGCAGCCGATGGACACGTGAAGCTCGCAGACTTTGGCTCGTGTGCACGCATGGGCCCAAGCGGTCTGGTGCTCTCCAGCGTGTCCGTCGGCACGCCTGACTATGTGTCACCTGAGGTGCTGCGCGCTCAAGAAAACGCAGGCGGTACATCGGCAACATACGGATGCGAATGCGACTGGTGGTCAGTTGGCGTGCTACTCTACGAGTGCCTGTATGGTGATCCACCGTTTGCTGGAGACACGTTATTGGACACGTACAACCGTGTAATGCACCACCAAGTAAGACACGCTCGCTGACAGTGCGTCCAAAGCTCTTGTGTATTTGCTCTAACCTAGACACCTGTGGTGGTAGCGGTATCTGGTATTTCCTGACGATGAAGACGTGGAAGTGTCTGATGCAGCCAAGGATCTAATACGTCGGTGCGTTTCGGATACTGCGTTACATATAGCTGTCGCTCATACCACGGTGTCTAGACTGCTATGCGATCGCGAAACGCGAATCGGCCTCTCTGGCGTGGAGGAGATCCAACAGCATCCGTTTTTTGCTGGTGTGAATTGGGAGCAACTGCATACGAGTAGGTAATCCGCCACGCGATATCCTGGTTGCGCTGCTCATCGTATCCTGCAACGCCAGTGGTACCGCCATTTGTACCAGAGTTGAATGGTGTGGAGGATGTTCGGTATTTTGTAGACATGCTGGAGGGCGGAGACGAGCCGCTGCCGGATCCTACGGCGCCTATTGTCGCCCTCTCACCACGTCTGCGTGCAGTCGAGTTTCAAGGGACACATTTGCCGTTTATCGGATACACATTTTTTGCAGATACTCAGCACGACGTGCAGCCGAGTGCGACCGACAACAATAACGGTAGCAGCAGCAGCAGCAGCAGCGTGGACAAGGATGCATTTGATGCAATGCGGTGTGAACTGTCGGCGGCGCAAGAGGCACTAAAGGAAACACGCGCTCAGCTGCAAAACCTGACCGAGCACACCCATGCGGCTGATGCAGAGGTGGAGCGACTACAGCGCCTACTGGATGCAGCCCAACAGGGCGAGTCGGAGACAGTGGCCCAGCTTAAAATGCAGCTGACCGCCTTTTCTGGAGAGCGTTCTCGGCTGGAGCGTAGTCAGATTGCAGCCGAGGCGGTCCACAGCCAGCAACGTGAGGAGTTGAGCAGCCATCTGCTTGAGATTACGCAGCAGCTGCGCGATGTCATTGCTCATGCACGCGTGGTAAGTCGTGTATCCGTCAGCGCCGAAACCAACACAGTGCGCCGCGTTGGCGACCTCCAGCGCGATAGACTGCGCCTTACGAGCGAGCTACAATGGGCGATGGAGGAGCGCGACACGGCCGTGCGTGCCGCAGCTCAGGCAGCAGCCAGTCGGATTGCGCTAGAAAGCGAAAATGCCACCCTCATCGGCGCACTAGCAGCGGCACGCGAACAGGTTCGCACTGTGACAGAAGACCGCGATCTGGCGGTCACGCAACTGCAGACGGCACGGCAGGAGAAGGAGCAGCAGCAGTCAGCCGTAGAGGAACTGGCCAACTTGCGACCCGCGGAGGATGCGGCCGCGCAGCTGCAGAATACGCTGCATGCGGATGTCTCTCGCTTGCGCGCAGCATACGATGTCGCTACGTCGGAGCGTACGCGGCTGGAGGACCGTGTCCTATGGCTGGAGAATGCTGTGCGTTCGCATCTGGCCACAGGCAGCATCGATGACAGCGTGCGTTTCTACCAGACCCTGCGCAATAGCCACCATACAATACGCAGACTCGGCTCAGCTGGCCAGGCTGAGGCATCGGACGAAACCAATCTTGACCAGAAGATTCTGGCGCTGTTGGAGGACCTTGGCCAAAGCATACCGAGGCGCGCCTGTCCGTCCTCAGAGCAGAAGGTGCCTCAGCAGCTAGACACGCCACGGCCACGCACTCTGCGTCGCCGACCCGAGGGTATTCGCCTTACCTGGGTCCGCGACGACTTTGACCTGCCGCCTCCAGGCTTGCACAGTGGCGATAACGGCCAAACGACCGCTGTCGCTACGGCGGAGGCACGCGCACGGCGAGCTTGGGTGCGCAACAAGAGTCCCCCCGTGACCAAGGTAGTACACGGCGACGACAGCGATACGGCCGTGTACACGACGATACCACTGGGCTCCGAAGGATCCCATGCAAGTCACCTGTCTAGCTCAGCGGTGGCAGCACTAATGCTTGCTAGCGATGCTGGCAAACGGCCAAGCCGCACGAGTGAAGAAGAGCGGCTGCTGAAAAGGCTTGCGGCAGCCGAGCCGCCTACCCATCTAGCTGCGCTGGACGAGATAGCAGAGGAAGACGGTGTGCACACGTAAGTGGCTGCGGTGTAACGGCGCCAGTGCAGCGACTCACGCCTTGCTATCCCTGCGACAGAGACACGGATGAGCACGCGTCTTCAGCATGGGGCTGCCGCGTCAGCTAGGCGTGCGCGTGCGCGTGCGCTGTTGGCGCTATAATCTATGTAATAGTATCCGTCCTTTACTGTTCCCGCCGTGACCCATCATCGCACAGTAGACATGGTGCCATGCGCGCGCAACAGCAAACACGACAATGATGGGATGCGATGTGGAACGTTTGTTTAGTAAAGCTTGACGCCCGCCCGGTAGGCAGCACGCCGTTGCCTCAAAGCAAAATACAGGGATGTGGCGGGCGCCACGAGTATATCCAGCATCTAGGACTTTTGCGAGCACTTGCAGGCCTCGCCGCAGGTGCAGCCGGTGCCGTCGGCGCACGACTGGCAGGCGCAGCATGCGCAGGCCGAGCATGCGCAGGTGGCGTTCTGCTCCGTCTTGCACTTGCAGCCGGCCGCCGAAGCCGGCTGGCAGCAGCTGGAGCCGGACGCGCTAGCATGTCCGCAGGCGCAGTTGGCGCCGCAGGTGCAGCCAGCAGAGGCAGTGTTGGTCTTGCAGTCGCACGGCATGTTGCTTAGTAGTGTGGTGAGATGGATACGCGACAAGAGGCGTGCGGGTGTGTAGGCCTAGAACAATGGCTTGCAGATAGTGCGTAGAAGCGGTGGTCGGTGAAGATGCCTGGCGTCCGTTGCCGCCGTCGACGCTGCCGTTATATACGCGAGCAACGTCACGCCGGCGGCATGTCATGCGGGTAGCCAAACGCGGTTGGTGCTGCCTGCTGGCCAATCAGCATGGGGGTGCGCTCTTTTGGCCGTGGTCGATGAAGTCGACGATTAGATCCAAAATTCCCGCACTAGGCACCCCCGCTTGTCCCATGGGCGTTGTTTGCACGCCTGTCGTATGCCACCAGAGCGTCTCCGGAGAACCGGCGGCGCCCTTTGTGCTCTATGCGTTTGCGTGTCGTGGTCTGTGAGGCATTTTTGCTGCTCAGTCGTTGCTCCTGTCACATCCACACGTGCGCGTGGGATAGCGCGCAGCACGGCATGTGTGAGACACGTTCCTTTGGGGGCGAAAATCCCTCATACTACGAACCGATTCTAGTCGCTTCCCGGTCTCGATTGATTGGCTGGCAATAATTGCGCATCCTTATGCCTGGGACTTTTGCCACCCACCCAAAATCTTTGACGTCATGTCCACTATCACGCTTCATTTCTCGCTTGGTTGCACGCGTGGATAAATAGCCAAAAGGCCAGCGACAAGGGACTGCTGTTGTCTCTTCACCCGGATATCTTGCAAGAAGCTCTACACAGCAAACAATACGCGCCAGCACCAGCTTGACAACGCTACACTCAGCACACCATGTCCTCCACCACCACCACCACGCGTGCCTGCACTGCCTGCGGCCAGACCTGCACTTGCGGCGATCGGTGCACTAGCGGCACCATGAAGCACGACAAGACGTGCGCTTGCGGCGGCACCGGCGTCAACTGCACTTGCGGCGACAAGTGCACCTGTGGCACCAAGCAGCACAACAAGACGTGCCCCTGCGGCGATCAGTGCACCTGCGGCGCTAAGCAGCACGACAAGACATGCACCTGCGGCGCCAAGCAGCATAGCCAGGCATGCGCTTGCGGTGGCACTGGCGTCAACTGCACCTGCGGTGACCAGTGCACCTGCGGCGACAAGCAGCACAGCGGAGCGTGTACCTGTGGAGGCACCGGCGTCAACTGCACCTGTGGCGACCAGTGCACCTGTGGTCGCCAGTAGGCCAACACTGTCATTCATGAGCACGATACACGCCTCATAGTCTACGGCTCCACCGGCACCCTGTCTAGCATCCATCCTCTACTGCCTATGCTGCAGCTGCAACCCGCATTAGTAGTCTTATCCCAAAAGATATGTACATAAAGAACGCCTACTAGTTTTTGCTATATACATTCATCGCGTGTGTGTGTGTGTATACGAAAAGAGTACGCGTAGTTTGCCGTCCACAGTAGTCTAGTAGGCTGGCCACAGGACGCAGATTTCGCAGATAAACAACGTGACTAAGCCAAGTCGTAGCGACTTGATCACCGGAAGCAGCGCAGGACGAGCCTCCCAATTGGCATCGCTGACAATCTGCGGCAGGGTAATGCCGGCAAAGATGTAAAAAGCGGTCAGTGCAGCAGCTTCCGGCGAGTCCACCTTCATGGCAGCCAGAATGAGCGCTATTGCGTGTGCCTATGTTATGGCGGCATCGTTGGTTAGGTCCATCGGTCCGTCACACCGATCGCTCCATCACAACGGCTTACGCGTGCATAGCTAAAGATAACCTCACTGCCAAGAACGCTAATCAAGCTAAACTGGCTCTCCTCCATCCAGCGTGGACTGCCCTTGTCCTTTTCCATGGTCGCTAGCCAGTACTTGCCAAAGAACGGTCCATAGAACGCAAAGCCCAGGACCTGCTGCACCACCGTCGAAATGACTGCACACTGACGTTAGTGCCCGTCGACTTTCGCAGTCACACGTGTTGGCAGCCAGCACATACCGATGGGAATGGGGTTGATGGGCGTCAACAGCATGTTGGTTATGGCGGCCAGACAGCAGAGAAACAGGGAAAAGAACGACCAGGACATCGCTTGACACAGGCAATCGTTCTTTAATGGCGGTTGCACAGTGTAAGCGCAAAAGCACTTTGTCGGGAGAAGAAACCAGGAAAGATGCAGCACCACGTACGCGTAAGCACACATACACACACGTACACATGTACGCCTCGTTCGTCCACGTGAGTCCATCGGTGCACGGGCGCTAGCGGGCGTCTTTGCAACAGCCGCGATAGAAATAAAGGAACGCGTAAAACGGTGACAGCAATAACGCAATATTCACGACCACAGACGATACGATACGATACGATGACAACGATGGTGGGAAGCGCCGCGTTTGAAGCACAGGGTCATGCGAGGGACGGAAAACGAACAGATGGCGGCAGAACGAGAACGAGCAAGCGTGTAGGGCGACAGTACGCAGGCCCGCGGGCAGAGACACGCGTGTACAGCCGTGTAGTGGGTGTGTCGGCGACAGAGATGCGCGCCAAAACGCGACGCAGAGCGACATGTTGTCTCCAGCAGAGGGTGCTTATCCCATGCAGAAAAGCCTACTATGGTCGCCGCATGGCCAGCGTGGTGGTCCAGAGCCAGTAAGCCGAACAGGACATTGATAAATGACAAGCAGTGGTGACATGGTTCGCAATGCGCGGGAAAAAGGCATAATATTAGCGTATGAAGGGCGATAATACCGCAAGCGATACACACACGTAGACAGTAGAGAGAAAGTGGGAGAGAGTGAGAGTGAAAGAGAGGGAGTGTGCGTCGGATGTGACAAAACAAGCACTGCGGCTGTGCCTGCGGAAATGCGAAGGTGGACGCGACACCAACGGTCGGACAAGTGTGCCAATGCGTGTGCACGGGCGCTCCGACTGCCTGCTTCCGGCGGATGCGTCCAGGGAGCACCGCCAGTCTGCGTAGACAGCCGCGGCGGCGAAAGAACAGACGGCCGCCGGCAGAAAAGGAATCCATTGAACGAGTGGAGAGAGTGAGTGTGAAAGATAAGAAAGATGGGAGCATGCAAAGAGACAAGAGCATGCACGCGCGCATCATGCACCAAATCACGCTTGCTGACAGCAAATCGTGTCCACGCACCGCCGCCAGAATCCCTTGCGTTCTTCCTTGGGCTGTTGCGCTCCCGGCTGTCCGCCCGTCTGCGCCGCTGTCGCCGCAGCTCCGTGCGCGGCCGTCTGGCCAGCCTTTTGACTCGGCATGCGGTGCAGGCCACCGTTGCGACCACTTGGGCGGCTAAGCGACTGCCGCTGCGAGCCGCCAGCCTCCATCTGCTGGCTCGCACGGTGCTGGCTGTGGTAGTGGCCCTGGCTCGCGCGGTGCTGGTTGCGCGACGCCGTCAGACGGCTGCTCTCGGACGCCGTATCGCTGCGATACTACAAAAATACACAGCACGCACACGCCGGTTAGCGCATCGGCAGCAGGTGCGTTGCCCTGCATGCACGGTCGTCGCCACTGTCGCCGCCGCCACACCTGCGCCACTTACATCGTAGCCGCGACCGTTGTTCAGCAGCATCCAGTCAAAGACACCATCCTCGGTCTCGCCCGCCCGCTGCAGCACCTTGGTGAACAGACCACGCATGTAGTCATAGTCGGGCGTCTCCTCAAAGCCAAGCTTGCGCACGTACGTCAGGTACGTGGCAAAGTCCTCGGGGAAGCCTTCGCACAGGTCCTTGATGGCGGTGGTCTGCTTCTTTTCGCCAATCTTTTCGTATTTTTGCTTATTGGTTGCCGCCTTGAGTCCCTGCCACGGCAGGCCGCCACGCAAAAAGTACATGAACACGTGGCCGAGCGCCTCGAGGTCATCGCGACGTGACTGTTCACGGCCCAAATGGGTGTTGATGCTCATGTAACGCGCGGTGCCGCTCAGGCTCTTGCGCTCTCTGTAGGGAATGTGCTGCTTGGTCTTGGGGTCACGATACTGCTTGGCCATACCAAAGTCCACCAGATGCACCATGTTGGCGTTCTTGTGGTGCGGGCGACCGATAAGGAAGTTGTCTGGTTTGATATCACGATAGATGAGATGCTTCTCGTGCACGGCCTGGATACGCGTCAACATCTGCTTGGCCAGCATCACCGTCGTCTTGATGGTGAACTTGCGACCGCACATGTCAAACAAATCCTCCAAGCTCGGGCCGAGCAGGTCGATGCAGAGAATGTTGTGCAGACCCTCCTGGCCAAAGTAGTACACGGACGGAATGCCAGGCGTACCGGCCAGAATCTTGTACGTGCGGTACTCATCACGCAGCTGCGGGGCATCACTTTTCCGCGGCTCAAACTTGATCGCCACCTGCTGGTTGTTGAGCAGATTGGTACCTGTATGCAGCCGCGCCGGGGCAGAGGGTCAGCAAGGGTTGGCAGCGTGCACATGTATCAATCGGCCGGCCGCTGCAGGCGCACTGCAGCATCATCAGTAGCAGTAGCACATTGACGCTACCCACTGTCGCATGCTCATCGACGACTGTGATCCGCCAACGCTGTTCCGCCTGCGGATCCCTAACGCGGAGATGGCAGCGGACAGCATGCCGCTTTCCCGCTGGCTTACCTTCGTAAATAACGCCAAAGCTGCCTTCGCCAATCTTGCGACCGACACGGTAATGGACGCCCACCACGTTGGGCGAAGAGTGCAGCGAGTGGCTGCTGCCGAGCGTGGTTACCGTGTTGTGGTGGCCATGGTGGCGGTGATGGCGGTCACGTTCATCGTGATGATAGTGAGCCATGTCGCGCGGCTGGTCAAGCGTCCCGTAGTTGCGATGCGGAGATGGCCGTGGCGACTGCGGCAATGGCGGCTATGGTGGTCACAGAGAATAGGAGTGTGCGTTAGAAACAGATGCCGCTGGTTGCGTGCCATACAGTCCAAAGGCAGCGCCCCCGGCACAAAGGAGATGAGCGAAATGATGTCACGCTGGCCTAGTGTTCTAGGCACCCTCACCCACCCACCCACATGCACGCAAGGCCAAACCACCAACGGTTGTGCCACCAGTGTGCAGGCAAAAATGACAACTAGACTCAAGCCAGGCACAGGTTTGCGGCAGGCTGTGCACTACATAGCCAAGGTACAGGGCATAGGCAAGGCAGCCGCGACCAATACGGCCGACGAGCGGCGCATATAGGGCAGTAGACACATTGGCATGGAGCGCCAGCGCCGCACAGCAGAGCACCATAGACCAGCAGCAGGAGATTGTGCAAGCAGACGCATCGGCGGTCGCAGTCACAGCGCACCCGGTCGTAAGCCTAGACAGGTGCAGGATGCCTGCGGACAGCGGCAAGTGGGTGTCCGCGTTGCCGGGGCAGATCGCATACATACCACAGCAGTCATCGCGGAGCACACTGGGCCACACCAAGACCACTCAAGTGGGCGGCACCGGTGTGAGCAAGTGAGGTGGCCGTCACCGTTGTCGTCGTCGTCGTCGTCGTCGTCGTCGTTGATAAGCAACGAAGCGCAGCAACCACCGTCCGGCAGAGCTGGTCAAACGAAATACGCGAGCACGCGTACGGAATGTGAAGGCGACAAGGGTGATGAATGCGGCGGCGGGCCACCACGCGCAAAAGACCGCCACCACCACCACCACCACCTCTCCTTCTCCTCCTTACCGACAACCTAGCGCGAGTGTCACGCAGTCTTTGTGGCAATCAACCCGTTGCGTGCCCCTTGCGCAAAGAAATGGCCAGAAGGGGACAGTACAAAGCCAACGGGCGGGGCGTGGGCAGTGCTGGGGCGAGGAGTCTACCAAAAACGATGCAAAAGTGGAAAGAGGCAATGTCGCTTCAACAAGGCAACGCCAGCTGCATCGGCCCACCGTGCTACATACACCACCGCCACCCGTTGACAGAACGACGCGCCGTCGCAGGCCAGCGTGTGTCGCGGGGCGACCGCAAACCGGCCACCCATGGGACCCGCGCCCGCGTAACAAGAAAACAAGCCGGCCGCAAGGGGGCAAGAAGAGCAGCCATCCCACAGCAAGATGGCGCGTGTGCAGTCAACAGCCACGCAAGACTTACCAGATGATGAAAGGCGGAGGTGGCGGGCGGGGCCAGGCGGAATAGTAATCGACCGGCCAAGCAGGGCGACACCAACACCAATGGTCAACGTAAAAAAGACACCGCGCCACACGTTGCGCAGTGTGTCCACCCAGGCGTAGCAGACACGGGAACAAAAGTCGACACACCCAACGGTCGTCGACACTACGGTTCTAATAGCGAGGGGTAAAATAGAGGGGTGAGGCGCTGGCAGGGAAGAAGATGGTTAGGCGAATAGTGGTGGCAGTGCGCCAAGTAAGTAAACTAGAAGCGAGCGGAGAGAAGAAAGCAGCAACGGGCGTACGCGCAAGCAAGCAAAAGAAGCATGCGTGCGTGTGTGAGTGCGGCAAAAGGCGGGTGGGACGAGTCCGCAGGAGGAAACGATGAGCATGGGGAGCCATGCTGCCACCCCACCACCGCTCCGCCTGTACGCCGGCCATCGACGGCGATTGGCCCCTGCCATGTACGGACTTTTTTCTCGTGGCCATACGCGCCATGCCGCCGCTAGTTTGGGCACTCGGACAACACGGCCGCCGTCTCGAGAATGATCGCTCGGTCAGGGTACATGGTGGCGAGCAAGCAGGCACTGCAAATGTGACCCAGTGTCTAGAGCAAAAAAGGGCGTCTTGCCATCGTCGTGATGGTACACTGCAGAGAGTGTTCCGCGTGCGATTGGTGATGCGGATGCGCCCTAGTGCATGCTCTCAACATGTTGCGGACGAGACCGGCGGCTTCTGCCACGTTGGCCACCAATGTCGGCAAGCCGTCAGATGAGGCTACCCGGTGGATGCGAACGCACTACCAAATGAGCAAACACCAGAGCGGCACATGACACACGGCGGACTGTCAGACCCTGTCAGCGTCCATGTTTAGCCTACACAACCACTTGGCGAGGCGGCGTTGGATGGCACAGTCGGCTTCATGCGCGAGCGGTGCGCCAAAGGTAAGCGCACTTGCCTCGAGCGGCGCCGCATCGGCTGCAGCCATGTCGCTCCCAGGAGGGTGCTTGGCCGCATATGCACATAGCAGCAGGACATGCGGCGCGGACCATGACAGCCGACCGCTTATCCTGGACTACCGCTCCTGCTGCCAGCGGCACTGTGCGCATCCGCGATGCTCTGCACGTCGGCCCGTCGGCCATGATCGCGAGTGGGCCTACGCGACGCTTTGACGCGTCTGGTGGCGGCGGCTGGCGCGGCGATGCAAGCGGGCTTTGCGCGTATTTGGCGATGATGTTTACGTTTTCGTGTAGTACACACCCACACCTACGCGCATCATCACCCGTCACTCTTCTCGTCGCCACACATTTGATTCGCCATGTCGGACCCGATTGCACATGCGGCCGAGCTGGCCGCACTCCAGGACGACATTGACCAGCTGCTTGCGTCGCCGTCGCCCGCCTACCAAGAGCTGTTGCGGCGCAAGCAAAAGCAGGCTGACCAGGCGCGCCGACCTGCACCGCACCTCCCCAGCCACAAAGGACCTATGACGCGGCTGCTGGACCCGACCACGGTGTCGCTGGTCGACTCGCCCTCGCGGCCCAAACGCAACGATGGTAAGTGCAATACCGTACCTTTCAAGTGTAGCGGTGCTCTTGGTTGACGCTTAGGTAGGCGAACGTCAAAGATCGCTGGACCGGCCGCGGAATATGGCCCCCTTGCTGTTGTCGGACCAGACGCCTTTGCCTGTGAAAAAGGCCACGCCTCGTTCTAGCCTTTTCGAGTCTGGACGCCGGAGTAGTCTGCAGGAGAGTGGAGAGGAAGAAGAAGAAGAAGAAGAAGAAGAGGAGGAGGAGGAGAGTGATGCTGGCGAGTACCGTGCCAGATATGAGAGCGCAGATGGTGCAGACAGTACGCAGGGATACAATGACAGCAGAGGTGATCGAAGGGGCAAGTCGGCAACGGCAGCGGCAGGCCTTTCGGACACCTTAAAGAGCATATCGCTGGCGGGTGGCTCAAACAGGGGTAACATCAACTATAGCGACATCTTCTCCACCGGCTCAGACGACGAAAGTGTCTACTCGCCCTTTGCAACGCCACAGCGCTCTGCGCGGCGGGTACACGAAACACCGGTGCAATATGGACGCGGAACGCCTGCACACGGAACGCCAGCGTACGGAAGCCATCGGTTCCCCATCGAACTGTTTGATACGCCGCGCGAAAAAGAACCGGTAAACAGCGATACAGAGAGTGAAAGCGACCATAACAGCGACAGCAATGACGACGCGGATAGCGACGGTGTCACGCCACGCACTGGCATCAAGGCACTGTTGGCTGACCAGCCGGTGCGTCGCGATGGGCGCACCGATGCAGAACGGTCGCATGCCATCTTCTCACATCGAAAGCACCATGTACCAATGACTACAGTCAAGCGACGTAAGTGCGCTGCCGTTGCCACTATATCTGGTTGGCCTACGCTAATTAACGGCTCTCTTTGATAGCGGACATTCGTCCATTGCGCTTTGATACTGTGGCGGCCACACCAGCACCATCTGTCGCGGCCTCCTCTTCAGCATTGCCCAGCCGACCAGCGCCGTTTACAGTGACCAAGACGGCAGTCAAACCAGCTTTGACTGCTGTGCCCATTGGCACGCCCCTGCAGACCCGTCATCCCGCAAAGCAGCAGCATCTTCGCGGTCATCCACTTCACTCTGCCATCAAGAGTGCAGCCGTGCCAAAGAGCAGCGTAGCAGCGTGTAAGTGTCGTCTGTGCATCGTGCAAGGTCCGCGGGCACTGACATTGGCGGTCACGATCGGCAGTCAAAGAAATGCATGGCGATCCGCTAGAGTTGCATGCGCCCAACTCACCGTTCTGGAACAAAAAGACTGCGCCAGTGTCCACCATGTTGAATCCCACGGCGTTTGCAGCCGAGACGCCAAGAAACAGCAAGACCGAGTCGCCATTCCGCACCACTCCCTTTGGTACGCCAAACCGCACTACAGTGGCCAAGACGCCCAAGCGCGACACGGAAAAGGACATTCGCGATTTGCTGGCAAACATTGTGGATGATACGAGCGAGCTGGTGGATAGCCAAACCTACAAGGATCCGCGAGGCTTGACCGTCCAGCTGCTTGAGCATCAAAAACTGGGCGTTGCGTGGATGCGGAGACAAGAGGAAGGCCAGTACAACGGCGGTATTCTGGCTGACGACGTGAGCGATTGGCCAAACCGGCAATGGCTGCTCATCGTACCACATCGTGGCTAATGTGCAGTGCTGTCGGCGTGCTAGATGGGCCTGGGCAAGACGGTGCAGTCGATTGCACTCATGCTGGCCAATCCGTCGCCAGATCGCGATCGCAAAACGACGCTGATTCTTGCCCCGCTTGCGGTGATCCGGCAATGGGAGGCCGAGTGCAAAAGCAAGGCAGACAAGGGACGCCTATCGGTGTACGTCTATCATGGCGCTCGCCGCATTACAGGTTAGTCTGTAGATGCAAACATAGCACCGCCACCAAGTGCTAATACAAGTGCCGCAGATCCACAGCGATTGCAGTCGTTTGACGTGGTTGTAACCACGTACAACACGGTGGTTGGAGAGTTTCCACGCGATCTCAACGGAAAGATGAGCGACGAGACAATACGCAAGGCGCTTGAGAAGGGAGAGGGTGTGGGCGCCCTCTTCCGCACCGAATGGTATCGCGTTGTCCTTGGCAAGTACCGGGCATGTCGCCATGGCAAGTGGAGACTAAGTGCTGACTGCGTGTTGATACTGCAGACGAAGCACAAAACATCAAAAACAGGTCGACACGCACAGCCATTGCCAGCCGGCATCTAAAGGCACAGAAACGCTGGTGTCTGAGTGGCACACCGATCCAGGTAGCCTGAACGCAATGATTGTCACGCTGCAGTCCGCCAGTACGCGCTTACACACACTCTTGTCGCTTGCGCAGAATAACCTGGACGAGCTATTTAGTCTATTCCATTTCTTGCACCACCCCATGTTCCCAGACTACGTTACCTTCCGCGCCAAGGTGACATCGTGCCTTGCCACCGACTACGACAAGACAATGAAACGTCTCCAGGTGATCCTCAAGAGCATTATGTTGCGTCGCACCAAGAATAGCACCATCAACGGCAAGCCGCTGTTGTCGCTGCCCGAACGTGTCGTTGAACACGTGGAAGTGACATTCAGCGAAAAGGAGCGCACGCTCTACAACGCGCTCGAGGCTAAGATGAAGCGGAACGTCACGGATGTCTATCAAGGTGGCCAGCAGCGAGGCACATTCGCCATCATGGTGACTGCGTTGCTGCGACTACGTCAAGGTAGGCGTAAGCGGTATGCTTTGCTGAGATGGCATGCTCATGACGATGCCATTTTAGCTTGCAATCATATCTCGCTCATCGATCAAGCATTGCTTTCGGAAAAGGATCGATTGGGCCTGGCTGCTGCAGAGACTAGCAAGAGCGACTCTTCGTCTGCAATTGTGCCAGACCCTGGCATGGGGGATCTTATGGATGCATTCAAGACGCTGGCTGTCGAACAGTCGCGTGTCTGCGCCGTGTGCTTTGAGCCGTACGTGCGCCAATGGACGTTGCGTTTGCCTGCGAGATGATATCTGACGGCCATCCGACGAACGCATGCTAGGCTTGACGAGTATGACCGAACACACTGTGAAGACTGTGCCAAGCAGTTCCAGACCGGTGCAAACAGCGAGAGCGTCCGTGATGCAGAATCGGCCAAGGTGCGACAGATGATTCGTGAACTGCGCCGAACCCGCGATCAGGATCCGGCCGTGAAGACGATTGTGTTTTCTCAGGTGAGCACCAAACTACCCGATTGAATCTTGGAGCACACGCAGTGCTGACAGTCGCGCACTAGTTTACCTCAATGCTTGACCTGGTCGAGAAGCCATTGCGCAAGCATGGGTTTAAATATGTTCGCTGTAAGCAACGCGGTTACGCTAAGCCAGTTTGTTCGATAGCTTGCTCATCAATTATGGATAGATGACGGCTCAATGCGGAACACTCAGCGCGAGCAAGTACTGCAGCAGATACGCGAAGATCCAGAAACCACCATCATGCTTGTGTCGCTGCTATGCGGCTCCACCGGCCTGAACCTGATTTGTGCAAGCCGTGTCATCCTTTTGGATGTCTGGTGGAATCCTGGTAAGCAGCGTACAGGTGGGCACAGCAATCACTGCACATTACTCATCCACGCTGTGTCTGTTCCCCTCCTGCGCTAGCCATTGAGGAGCAAGCCATAGACCGCGTGCACCGTATTGGGCAAAAGCGGCCAGTGCACGTAACAAAAATCACCGTAGCCGACACGGTTGAGAAGCGCATCGTGGAGCTGCAGGAGAAAAAGGTGGGTATATTTCAGCGAGTGCCGAAAACGACGCGTTGCGCCGCACTGTCACTCATTGCTAATCTGCATGAATCGGCCACGCATCCTTTGCAACCATAGCGTGCTCTGGCTCAGGGTGCCCTGGGCGAAAACGCAGCATTATCGGTGGGCAAACTGTCGCTCAACGACTTTTTCTTCCTCTTTCAAGTGGACGGCTCGTCCTAGTCTGGCACAGACAGGAGCGGCCACCACTGCGATAGCATCGCTACTGTTCTGCCGATGCTTGCGCGGCAGTGCAAGCCATGGCCGAGTCCAAGCACATTACTATATATACGCATACTGTTATGACTGGCTTATTTATGTGTATCAGTCACCTGTTATGCGTGTAAAAGAATCATAGGCGAACGGCCTTGTCATCATCCAGCATAGGGTTCGATTTCGATGCTTCCATCCGCATGTAAAAGTACAATCTCGTCCCCTTCTTCGTCCTCGGAGTTTTCTTCCTTTTCCGCCACGGCTACTGCTGCGGCATCGTCACTTTTCGGGCTAGACTCGTCGTCGAGTTCACTCTCGTCTGTATCCGTCAAAGGTGCAGCATCCGGACGCTCGTCTGGCGATGGCCGCCAACCGCAGCGATCGCACATTGGCATGGTAAGCGGGTCGTGAGTGGCCTTGCAGTTGCGAATCTGTGCAAGATACTTTAACGGCAAGTCGTAATCTACGCCAAACGGAGCATTAGTGCAACCAGTGCGCTCCGGCGAGCTTGCGACTACCTACGAACGCCATCGCAAAATCTTTTCGCTGTGTGAGAGATGGCCAGCAGACTGCGTTCCAGACGCCAAGATACCTACGGTGGATTGGAGGTGTATTTGCAGTTGCATATGCTGAAGCGTGTGCGTGCGCCTGCTCCCACATGATTGGGCACAGTCCATTCCATCGGCGTAAACCGCGTGTTCTCGTGGCTTTTGCCTACGCCAAATCGTTACGCTTGCCGCCGGACAGAAGCGCTGCCACATCACCTTGCGCTCACCGTCGCACCATGGCTGTGTTCTGCTAAGACCGCAGCTGCACCAGAGATAGGTCTTGCCTGGCCTCAGACCTGTCACCGTGGACGGATGGTACTGCATGCAGCGTAAGTAACGCAGCATGGCGCGCATACACATAATAGAGCCCACCATTGGTACGCATGGCCGTAGAGGAAGGTCTTCGATAGCGGCAACGTCGACGTCAGTGCTGCGTTCGGCCAACGCGCATGTATGCATGCAGCAACCGCCACCGTTGCTTTCGTCACGGCCACGGCAGATAGACGCATGGCCGCTGTCCTGCCCAATGGACGTCTGCGCACACGCGCTGCTTTGTGCGGCTGGAGGCGGCGTGGCTGTCGTCATAGCGTGCGGGTGGCAAACAGCTTGCGGCCAAGAGTAAAGTGGGGGGATACTGCCACTGCGTGGGAAGAATGCCACATCCTTCTTCTTAAGGCTGATCGGCTTTTCTCGCCTGGTTTGTATACCCGTCACTTTCAGTCTGCTGCGCTCGTCTTTCCAGCTTCACGCTGATCGTTCATCTCTACTCTCATTCCGCATTGCGTCCATCATGAGCCAACCAGCACAGGAGGCCCAGTCACCAACAGTGACGACGACGGCCATGGAGACGGATTCACCACCGACGCGACCAAAGGCGCTCAAAGTGGATATCCACACGCATATATTGCCGCGCAATTGGCCAGACTTGACCAAAAAGTATGGCTACGGTGGCTGGGTGCAGATGGAGCACGATCCGGACGATCCAGTACGTAGCAATACGGTGTCTCTTACGCTCTGTATGCTAGCATACAAGCAAGACATACAACATCCGCTGTCACGATCAGTACTGACTCAGCCTCATGCTGTAACCACCGTTGTAGACCAAGGCAACCATGTACAAAGATGGCAAGCTGTTTCGAGAGATTGAATGCAACTGCTGGTCTCCCGGACAACGCGTGCGCGAGTGCGAGCGTGATGGTGTAGATGTGCAGGTTCTCTCCACTGTGCCGGTGATGTTTAGCTATTGGGCCAAGCCAGAACACACGCTTGATCTGGCTCGTTATCTCAACGACCACATTGCGCAAACGGTGGCCGAAGATCCGCAGCGCTTTATTGGTACGGCGACAGAGTGACAGACGGCTGCACTCCTTTGCAAAGCACTCGCTTATCCTCATACTCGCACCGACTAGGTCTTGGTACGCTTCCGATGCAGGCGCCAGATCTGGCGGTCCAGGAACTGCGTCGATGCGTCCAGGAACTGGGACTGCGCGGTGTTCAGATTGGCACGCATGTAGGCGAGTGGAACCTGGATGCACCCGAACTAGAGCCAGTGTGGGCGGCAAGTACACTGTCAACACGCTTGATCGCGCGCACTCTACACGATTACTAACGCCAGCATGCACAGGCCGCAGAAGAGCTGGGAGCAGCAGTATTTATTCATCCCTGGGACATGGAGACCAAGGGACGCTGGGAAAAGTACTGGCTACCCTGGCTCGTGGGCATGGCAAGTGGTAGCGTCGGCTGGTGACATCGTTTGCTGCTGTTCGCTTACGCCACTGCGTCGTCTATCTGCCCACTACCCGCAGCCCTGTGAAACGACGATGGCTATCTGCTCGCTGATCTTTGGTGGTGTGCTTGAGCGGCATCCAGGCCTCAAGGTGGCCTTTGCCCATGGCGGCGGCTCCTTTCCAGGCACGATTGCGCGTATTATCCACGGGTGGAAGGTGCGGCCGGATCTGTGCGCTGTTCGTTGCAAAAAGAATCCGCTGTAAGTGGGCTGCGTCGAGCACAGGCTATCGTACTCGGCATACTCACCTGTCGTGCGTGTGTTGTTCTGTGCCCACGTAGGGAGTACATCTCGCGTATTTGGGTTGACTCACTTGTGCATGACGAGGACACACTCAAGTTCCTTATTAAGAAGATGGGCAGTCATCGCCGTATTATGCTGGGCAGCGACTATCCGTTCCCGCTTGGAGAGCACCAGCCAGGCCAGCTGGTAGAAAAGGCGCGCGAATGGCTTGGAGACGACGAAGCCGACGACATTCTTGGCTTAAACTGTCTTCGTTTCCTGGGCCTGGATCCGGAGCAGTATCGGCGCTAGGTGCCTACATGCCTGCCATTCCGTGCCACAATAGCAGACAGCCGGAATAAATGCGTAACACGGATGCCAATCGAACAGTGCCAACTTGCTCATGCCAGCAATATAGCAAAGTACATGCCATTAATCAACATGAGTCGTGCTATTGGCAATCTGCAAGGGCGCATTATCCGGAAAGTTATGTCCAGTGGCATCTTCCATTGGATGTAATGCCATTACCAGTCCTTGTACGTGCAAAGAACAGTGACATTTGGAATGCCCAGAGTGTCTTCAGCGCAAGGTATGCCATGACGTCCACGGCGCTATGTGATTAAGCGCTTGTTTCCCTATCCAATCAGCAGTAGACACGCGTTAAATACTGCATTAAATACTGTAATCGTTGGGATAATAGCCTGCGTATGCCTGGCCTCTTTTCGGTGACAAGCTGAAGTCACACGCGCTCGTTGTAGCAGCCACTGTACACCTCAACTCTTTCACTATCCTACTGGAATTCGGTGACGCCACAATTGTCTGGTACCAACCTAGCCATTCCATGACGGAGCTTGTACGGGCAACGCCCGAGGGCTTGCGCGGCGAGCACCGCTTCCCGTACCAAGAGGCGCTACCCTACGCTGTACCTGCAGATGAATCCGAGCAGCAGCTAAGCAATATCAAGTGCGGACTGTCGGCACGTCTTGGCGCGGGTGACTGGGCCGGCGCACGCAAGTATAACCGTCAGTTGGAAGAGTAAGTTGACACGTCGGCTATGGCGCTCCATGCACGGTAATACTGACGTGCGGGACATGGACGTCCTCGGCTGCTTCGCCACATCTAGCTACATGTCGCTCAAGTACCCGCTTTGTCAGGAGGACCGTGTATGTTTGGCCAAGCTGTTGTACCATGTAGTGGTGCAACCTGAAGTGGATATAGCCGTAGCGGATTGCTATGCCCAAACTTGCGCGGATCTTTTGCGTAAGCGGCACCGTATCGAAAGTGGCGCGTTGACTCTGCCGTGGCGGCCACTGTATGAGAAGCTGCACGCCCACCTGAGCCAAAAGCGCAGCAAATGGTCGTCTCCCGACGAGGGCGCAAAGTCTGACCAAATAGTGAGATTGGCTCTGATTTCGCAACGCTTCTTTCCGGCCGATGCAACACAGGAGATACTGGACGAGTTTTTGCCGCCTATTCAAATCAAGCAGCACAATGTAGCGTTCGATGCAATGACGTGGCTTGGCCGCCTCCTCCCGGTAGAGCCGGTTGACGGCCAGGCAGTAACGTGGCTCCCCACCATGTTCAACCTTTGGACAACCATGAGCCGATCCGTGGAATGGTGTGAGATATCGTTGGACCTGATTAGCCGCGTTGCCGAAACGCATGTGACCTATGAGGCGCCACTGTTCCGTGATACCTGGATGGACTGGGTGTTTGGTATTCTGCTGCGCACTTGCCAGGTGCCTGTGGGCGTGACTGGTCCGCAGGACAGCGCAAGTCTCTATCGGTTTGGCCCGCTCAACCTAGGTATGATGAGGAAAGTGGTAAGTTTTGGCGCTAGTGTCGCGGCATGCGTGCAATAGCCATGGCTCACGTATTGCTGCGGTATACGACACGCAGGGTGCGTCAGTGTATGGCCGTCTGATCATCTGGAGTATCCGGACGTCTGAATGCGATCCAAGCGACGGTATGCCTCTTGGTATCCATCGGCTGGAGAAGCTGATTCGGGCTCTCGAGTCCTACTTTCACCCGTCCAATCACGGCTGGTGGGCACCGCTCCTGACTTCCATCCTGGAGCACACCACGAGTCAGCTTCTGCGTCGTATGCGCATGGAAGCCGACACGGAGCGCTACTGCATTCCAGAGGCAGCCCGCCTGACTGCACCTATGCGTCGGCGCATTATCGAAGCACTGCGCCCAGCAATTATGCTGGCAATCTTTTCCAAGGATCCATTTTCTATCAACTCGGCGCAAGTAGCTGTACGCTATGCCAGCTGGATTGACCCGGCTGCCATTCTGCCTTCTATACTTGGTCGCATTGTCCCTTCGCTCGAGTCGCTTACGGAGACGCACCGCACCCGCAGCATGATTCAGAGCCTGACGTTGCTTGCTCGGCCGCTCTTGTCTCGCGAACACTACCCAGCCGGTGGCAAGTATCTGTCATCGCTGTTGCAGCTCACACTGCCTGGACTGGATCCAAACGACCCGCAAAAGTGTTCCATTACCGCCTGGTTTATCTTCAACGTGCTGACAGGCGTGCCACTCCGAGAGCTAGGCGGTGATGCACTCGGTTTTATTTGGGACGGCACTGCAATGGAAATGACCGAGGAAGATCAGGTCGTTGATCGTGCTGCGGAAGACGGGTACTGCAAGGCCGCTACGCTGGACATGGAGGCGTGGGCCATCCAATTCCTGGCGCGCGCCATTGCCGTGCTGGAAAGTGCATCGGAGAAAATCGATCACAGCGGTGGAGGTGGTCACACGGACGCTTCGCCCGGTTGGATGACATACTCGGTTATAACGGCAGCACAAGCGCTTTTCGCGCAGCTGTCGCCAGAACAGCACCAAGTGGTATTTGGCCAGCTGCTCTCGCATGCTCGAGGCGTTGTGCAGGCAAACGCTGCGCGCAACCTTGGCAAGCTGTGCCAAGCGGCAGTTGATACATCTCCTGCCAACACGCTTCCACTCGTCATTCAGCTCTGCTGCGATCAGATTCGAGAGGAGATCAGCTATGGTGCCGGGTCGCGTGGCCATAGCGAGCACTCTGATGCTGGTCTTCACTGGTACCAGATACTGCTAGCTAGCGTCCTGGAGAGATCCGGCGCGCATGCGCTTCCACACCGTGCCGCACTGCTGGCCATTTTCCGTGAGATGGCCGCCTCCTGCCGTACCAAGCGTTCTGTAACCTTGTTTGCCGAAATGCTGCGAGGATTTGTGAGCGGTCTCACCACGCACTGGACATTTGATTGTCACAGCGAAAATGCACAAATGCGCAACAACCAAAGTAAGTTTTGCAGAATACTGGCACGCGATGGTACTGCATGGCTATGCTGCCGGGCAGAGCACATCAAACTTACTCCATCTCTTTGTAAACAGGCTACATGGATGAGCACCATATGCACTGGCACAAGCTTGACACGCTCACCGATCTGAAGGTTGAATGGCATGTGCCGACAAGCGAGGAGATCGACTTTGCCCTGGAGCTATTGCGCGAATTCTTTGACACATCCGTCGATAGGCTGACGGAAATCAGCGCCAAGCTGTGCAAGAAAGGGGGTTCCGAGCGTGACCTGGTCGAAGAAGCAGAGCAGCGGCTGGTGATTCTGCGCCATTTCCTCGAAGGCATCAACGAAATGACAGCCAACGATGGTGCGACAATGCTCGATGACCAAAACGACAATGCTGGCAAGGACTGTGACGCTATGGAAATAGACGACGACGACGACAAGGAGGGCGACGCCGAATGGGATAGCCTACGCAAAAGGATGCGTGAGCGCGAAGACGTTCCTCGACCAATTGTGGCAGGATACGCACTGTTTGACGAGCAGGACCCGCGACTAATCGAGTATCGGCGTATGAGACACAAGGCCCTTCGGATGCTTCATCAGCTATTGTCCACGCTACTTGAGCATCGCGAAAGTTCGGTGGATTGTGTCAAGAATGCGCTTGAGATGACTGCCACCATCATTGCCGATCACGGATGCGATTCAAACACCTATTCGTCGATGAAACGGCGCTACCGCACAATGCGAGCCATGTTTGCCCTTCCCTTAGGCCGCAAATTGTATCCGCGCCCGGTTTTGGGTGAGTCCAAGGACGGTGTGCGCGCATGCTTGCTTGCTTGCTAACCGCAGCTCACGATCTAATCTTGAATGTAGTGGAGCGCCTGTTGACGTACCATTTGCGTCGCCTGTTCTACAACCTGAATCAGGCGCCGCTATTGCCAATACACAAAACATTGGTTGATGACGTGCTGCGTTGCGCGACCAGTTCATATTCGGCAACGCGAAAGTAAGTGTTGAGCGGCTGTTTATAAGCATAGCCTATTGTGTGCTTACATGGGTTTTCAGGGTCGCGCAAGGTGCGCTTAGCGCCATTCTGCGTGCCTACCCGCACCTGGTGGTTCGTGCCGTCGACAAGTTGGTAGACATGGCGGTCGATCCCGGTGAGTGAGATATAGCCGATTGGCATGGCTTACAGAGTCGCTTTGCTTATACGAATGTGTGCGACCTCTGCTTTCTACAGACATCCCCGAGTCGGCACTCAAAGGCGTGTATTATACACTTCAAGAGCGGACACTGTTGCGATGCCTTGCTACTAGCCGAAAGAACCTGCCGCGCATTGCAGAGGCGCTCAATATCGCTCAGCGCAAGACCAAGCCTAGCGTACAAAAGCAAGTGATGCGCACATTTACCGTGCTGTCATTGAGGCGTCCGGGACGTGCTGCATCGGTGATAGAAAGCAGCCAAGTCAGGGCGTATGCACATGATTTGTCAACAGCAGCGAATTCCCTCAACGTAGACTCGGCCTGGCGCGAAGATGCCAATCGCTACGCTGTAGAGTACACGACCCGACTTGACAAAGCACGCAAGGCCACAATTGATGCGCTGGGATCGACAGTACTGTCCAATGGCTTCCAGACGCTATTCCAAGCAATTGCCATTCAACTCTTGCACACGATGCAGCGTCCAGATATTCCGCCGTCTGCGGACACGGCCAAGGTTGCCGTGACCTATCTTGTGTCGGACCTGCAGGGATCGCGCCTGATATCGGCGATACTGATGGTGCGCCTGCTCTGCCTGCTGAAGCAGCGCCAGTTGGCAAAGGGTGGCCATCCGCTCAAGTACACCATCACGCTACCGTCACCACTTCCGGACAACTTTACCGAACAGTACGCGCACAATGCTCTGGATGCGGGCAAGACGAAAGAATGGTAAGTAGTATGCTAGCTTGACTGTGCATTGCCGCACCTGACTGTTTTGAGCATTGCAGGCCACTGCAAGACAAGGGCTATGTTGGACTGCATATTTGGCCAAAGACCATGGCAGTGTACCGGTCCGGAGACGAAGCACAGTACCCAGCGGCAGTGGACACCGAGTCCGACGCGTGCCGAGAAACGCTGCGAGACGCATTTCGCAGTCCGGAATTTTGGGAGCGCGTCTCCAAGTTTGCTGCAGAAGAGCGCAGCCGTGGTGGAGAGGAACGGTTTACGCAGAGGGTGGCGTTGCTGTATAAGCTGGCAGCGGAGCAGTTTGGCGTGTCGGTACTGGACGCGGCACTTCCCGTGGTCACGAAACTGTGCCAGACTACCGATGAAAACCGCTACCAGCGTGCCGCAGCCGAGCTAGTGGCCGGACTGATTGCTGGCAGCAAGCACTGGCCCAGCACCTCACGCGCTCGGCTATGGGATGCACTACTGCCTTTGCTTCGCCAGGCGATCGATAACTCGACTCCAGAAACACTGCCTCACTGGGACAAGTGCATTGGATTCTGCTGCGTAAGTATGCATCCATGCATTATATTCCGAGCCGACAACTAACCTTGCTCTACATGGCGTCACTCCTAACGTAGCACAACCGTGATCCCCGTCGTATCCTCCCGCTTGTACATTTGCTATTGCGAGATGTTCGCTTTGATTCCGACTCGTCGTCTGTGTTTGCCGAGCTTAGAATGATCACTCTGGCGCGCACGCTGCTGTCTACCGGCTCATGGACACTGCGCATGCATACTCAGCAGCTACTAGCTCAGATGGCCGACAACATTCAGCATCCATACGAGCAAGTTCGCAATGAAATAGGCCGCACGATACACGAACTGCTGCGTCTACACATTTCAAAGCCATTTGCCTCATCAGCGGCACGTTTGGCCCATGACCGAGAGGATGGCGGCAGCATGTCGGAACCCCAAGAGGATGGAAATGACTGCCGTGCCATCATGGACGGCATACTGGTGCATTTGAATAGTTGGCATGCTGAACGCCGACCCGTTGCAGCCGGTGCCTCGGACTACACCAATGCAAGCAAGACAGGCAAGTGCCAGTGCGTTACATCTAACCTGAGCATGTGTGCGTAGGCTGACCGGCGCTTCCACTGTTCTTGAACCAGTCCTACAGTGGCTCAGTAGCGGCGCGCGACAGCTTGGCGGCCATTCCATGCTGCCGTGCATTCTGCAAGCACTTCCGGAGCTGTTCCGCATGCAGGACATCAACGACGACCGTGACCTGCAAGCACGGGCTACCAGTGTGCTCCGCTATGTCGTCAACTACCCGTACCCGCCAGCCATGACCCCGCGCGTGGCCAACGTGCTGCTTTGCATCATTTCCGAAAGCAAGTCGTGGCATATTCGTGGACGAGTTTTGCCGCTGCTGCAAGTCTTCTTCTTCAACCAGTTGTTTATGCTGGACAGACAGCAGACTGGTCAGATGATGGAGCGTATTGTAGCGGTTCTCCGCGACTCACAGCTGGAGGTACATATCACCCTACGCTGCGCATGGTGTTCAAGTCCAGTTGCTAACGCAGTGTCAAACATCTCCTGTAGGTACGCGTTGCCGCGGCCGGCACGCTTTCCGGTCTGATCCGCTGCTCGGAACGTGAGACCATCAACACGCTACAGGTGCGGTGTATCGAGCTTCTGGACGAGCATCAAGTGAAGCGTCGTCGCAAGCGCGACCGTGCGAACCCTGCCCCGACATCGTCTGCAGATGAAGACGAAGCTGCGCGCGTGCTCCTTCAGCGGCATGCAGGCGTCCTTGGTTTGGTTAGCATGGTAATGGCCTTTCCCTACGAGGTGCCAGCTTGGATGCCCGAGATCATGCTGCGTCTTTCCCACTGTCTAGCAGACCCGGAGCCCGTCAGATCAACGGTGCGCAAGGCATTCTCGGACTTTAAGCGGACGCATCAAGACACGTGGCATGAGGATAGCCGCAAGTTTAGTGAGGATCAGCTGGAGCAGCTGATGGACCTCCTTGTGTCCCCCTCCTACTACGCGTAAATGTGCTACGTCAGGATGCAGGAAATGTGGCATTGCTTGTAGTAGCGGTGACGCTTTTGTCGGGAAAGCTACAACATCTGCATATCTGCCGTTTAAGCGCACTTGTGTCTGTCGATCATCAATCTAAACGTTTTTTCGGTAAACTGGGCAAGCAAAGTCTTATTTACTACATTGCCACTCGCAACGTCGACGAGTGGGAGCGGTACTGCTATATCGAATCAAGTCTGGCGTTTTTACGTGCCTTGGCGAGGAGTGCCTTGCACATGAATTGCTCACGCGCAAGCCGGCGCACAATCTTTGCAGATACACAAAAGACGCCGCCAGAGATGTGTGAGCAGGGCATAGTTTGAGCACTACTATTGTGAGTGCACTCATATCATCAGCATCACCACATACCTTCAGAAAGGTAGCAAGCTCCACGCCACCGCGTCGTAATGCTGTCGACAGCTGATCGATCGTATCGTCAATGGCGTGCTCCTTGGCTGTCAGATCAAAGATTCTGATGCAAAATTATATCAGCCTTCGTCTGCCACAGCACAGCTAGATGGTAGCTATCTCTTACTGTGTGTGTATAGGAAGCTGCCCACGAATAAGCTCATCACTGGCAAAGTCGGGCTCTGAAGCTAGCTTGTCTGTCGCTGCCGCCAATTCACGCGCCTTTGCTAATAGCTCGCCCAGTTCTTCGTCCAACTCGGCCTAGATGTAGCGGACAAAGGTATGCAGACCTGAGCATGGCAAGCTGCATAACAGACAGCGCAACTTCCCACCTCAACACTAATGAGCCGCGCATGTGCCGCATCAATGGTGCGTTCACTTTCGGTCAGCTTGGCGTTATCCGCCAGGACACGATTGACGCGCTCGCTGGTGTCGGCTCGAAACACGGCCAGTCTTTCTCTAAGCTTTTCCCGTACTGTCTCCAGCAACTGCTGGTGCGTTCTCTAGCAACACCAAATACCATCAGCATGCAAAAGAGTGCGCTTCTACCGCGCCCTCTTACCGAAGCCGGTGATAGGCCACTGTTACTTGTAGCCCGCAGGCTGCCTTGGCCACCAGCATCACCACTATTGCCAAAGATTGCGCGATAATCAAGCGGGCCCTCTACGCGTGGTGCCTGCGTAAACGGATCCTGCACTGGACCTGTCGCAGCAGGAACGATGTCACTGCCGGTTGCCTCCGCCGATGTGCCGCATGCGTAGACCGGTGGCTCCTGGCTAAACGACGTTTGCAGCATGTCACACAGCTGAACAAGATCCACCTGCCGCAGTATGACTAGATCAGCCTATGGTGTGCATTCGTCCAGGAGGCCACAGCACCACTCACGTTGGCACGCTCTGTCCACACAGCAAGATACGGATGAACAACATGCCCACCGGCATCTACGCATGATCCCGTGCGCACCGCCATCCGTTCGGTGGGTAGAACAAAAACATTTGGCGCTTGATCCGGATAAGCGCTCGGTAGCCAGATACCCAGCGGGATGTGGTAGGTCTGGCCATGGAAGGTAATGGGTATGGTGCCCCGAAAGCACAGCGGCGTATCCGCTACAGCCATCGCAAGTCAGCCACCAGAGCGACTTTGGCCTAGCGTCCAAGCATACCTTGACCACCAGGCTGTGGCACTAATGTGGGATAGCGTGCTGCCAGTGCACTGGCGTGCGCCTGTACCTGCTCGCTGTGCGCATACTGCCTTGCAAAGTCAGCCTGTGCATTCGCGACCCTGCATAGCGTCAGGCCGCTTACATGCTGCACTAGCCTTGGTAGATGCGCAGCGCCAGCAGCAGGTAAACTCATGGTAAGCGTCGTTATGAGCGATGTGGCGGCGAGAAAAGGAGCAACGTCACGTGGGTGGCAGTGGCAGCAAGAGCCGCGTGGATGACGCCACACCAGCAGCCGCGGCTTCTTCACCCCGCATCTATAGAACAAGCATGGACACTCTCCACCAGTGCTGCTGTCCTATATGACGGTGCGCATAGCAATCCCACGCAGTCGTCGTCGGCCAAGCTCACTACTCCAGATACTTGAGCAACGGCGACGGTCTGCGGCGCTAGGTGATTGAGCGGTCGAGTCTCGAGCGATCTGGCCGACTGTTGACACCGGCCGACATGTAGTCTGAAATAATAAAGAAGCTGGTCTTTGTTGCGCGTTCATTTATAAAGGGTGCTTTCAAGTTGGGCCACACGCTGTGCAGTCTATGACGCGTCCAACTGCCTGTCTTTCCTCCGCCTCATCATGTCTGTGAACGGCCAAGCTTACATTGTCGGCGACCGTGCCGGCTCTCTCGCCCACTATCCGCACGCGCGTCGTGCTGGTCCCTACATTTACGTGTCGGGCATCTCATCGCGCCGGCCAGATAATACGTAAGACACTGGTGCGCTGCAGCGCATGTCAGCACGCTAACAGCCTGTGCTGCGCATGCTACCTGCGTATGTGAACTGCCAGCTACGAAGGAGTACGTAATCGCGCATACTGTCGTAGAGCAGGCATGATGCTGACATGCGTGGTGCTTTGCTAGGCAACGCAGCGCGAGGATGGCACCTGGGCCCTGGATATTAGTGCGCAAACTCGCGCGATTCTGGAAAAGTAAGCCACGCGCAAGTGACGCGCTCAAGATGCCGTCGGTCTGATGCACGACGCCATCTAGCCTCAAAGCCATTCTGAACGAAGCTGGCGCATCGCTGGCACACGTTGTGGATCTGACCGTATTCCTGGTGGACATGGCCGACTACGACGGCTTCAACCAGGTTGGTGGTTGCAGCGCATACAGCAACAGCGCTGGCCATGACTAACGTTTGTTGCAGGTCTACAACCAGTACTTTGATGCAGAGACAGGTAAGCACTGCTGGTCTGTGCACAGGCACATCAGTACTAACGCTTACTTTAATGCGTCAGGTCCAACGCGCACTACAGTGGCAGTCAAGCAGCTGCCGTGCAAGCCGCCCAATCGCCTGCTCATTGAGATAAAGGCGGTGGCCCTAGCACCAGACGCGTAACCTTGGACTGTATATACGCAATAAATGCCAGCAGTCTAGCGTTTGCACCTCGTTGAGCGCCTCACACCCGGCATAGCACTTGTTTCTAGCGGCTGTGCGGATGATGTTTCCTCCGATGAAAGGACGCGCTTGTGCTTGCGCGGTGTGTCCAACACCGACTGGCCACGCTCTGCCTTTAGATCCGAGGTAATAGCAGCGTCTTTTACGCCAGATGGCTTTCGAGTGTTTAGCTCTCTCAACGACTCTCGGCCCACCCAGCGTGCCACCGCCTCTTCGCGCTCCGTCAAAAGACGTGCACAAGCCATGGCTGCCACCCATAGATCGGCGTTGCGTTTGCCGATTTGGCGGATGGACCAGTGCACCGCCTTTTTGACAAAGTTTCGCTCGTCAGCCGCATACTGTAGCGCTGGACCCTTTAGCCAGTCGCAAAACTGCGCATCAGTGCCGCTAATGGCCATAGCTGCCGGTGTTGTGCCCTTTTTAGCCGCCATGCTGGCTACAAGAGCAAAGCCAGCGCGACGAACAAATTCATGCTCCTGCTCCACCCATACATAGGCCAGTTCCCAGCGTGTGTCTACACGGCGCAGCAGATTGCCACATGCTTGGTCGCATAGGTCCCAAGAGTCTATGTCGGCCACCATCGCATCCATCGCATTGCGTGTCAACTGGTCTGGCGCGTAGAGCAGCGTTGCCAAAACCCGTGCCTCGTGCACACCGCTCTGCCAAAGATATTCTGCGCACTTGTGACGTGGTGGCTTGAGCGTGCGTGCAAGCGGCCGCAGCGTCGCCATAGACACACCGCAAGCACGCTCCGTGTTGATGCCAAAGCGCTGCATGCCCTGTCGGTTGGCCTCGGTGCCAATGTCGCGCAGATGCCGCACCAGCGCACTTGCCAGCGCCTTATCGTCGGCAATGGCAGCCAGCGCTTGCACCGTGGAGACTACTGACACTTTTGAACGAGTCATCTGAACAAGGCAAGAAACAGGTGCTACCATCAGCTGATTTAACCCAGACCCCACTTATCCTGCTCATATTCTCCGCCCCACACACTCCCTTTGTCCTTCAAGCTAGTCATGTTTGTGCTATTCTCCAACCTAATGAACCGTTGGACAAAGGCCACCGCTGCGCCGCCAGAGACAGACGCCCAGGTGGCAACGGTGGAGAGTGCAGGCACGCTGCGCCATGCAGCAACGCTTCCAGCAGGGACGCCGTCTGCGGAGGTCTCAGCTGCAGAGCAGACGGCAGCGACGCTCCGCCACGGCGCCACCTTTCCGCTTGACCACCATGAAGCGGAAGAGCTGGAGGCTGATGCAGCGCTAGCCAATGGACCCATCGGTCGTGACGGCCGCCTCCACCGTCGTCGGAAGCGCAGTCGCTTTGCCGATGCATGCGGCTTTACCAAGCACGGCTGCCCGCGACTGTGCGCATACGGAGTATGCATCGGTCTGCTGGTCGTGCTGGTCGTGGTGCTGGCCGTGGTGTTTTGGGCGCGAGCACCGGAAATTGGCTTTGGTGATGTGGAGATGCCGCAAGACGGCACGATCCCGTTCAAGCAGGTCGGCAACGGATTTATCCTCCAATTCTTCCTGTTGCTCCAAATCACCAACCCCAATTTTATCGGCGCTTCGTTTACTTCCATCAAGGTCAAGGTAAGCAGATGGGCGGCAAAGCGTCCAGACGGAAGGCACAGCTAACCGCACAACACGCACACTCTGCCAGGCGTCCATGCCTGTTCTTCCAAGTCTGCTGCTGGCAAACGGCAGTGTGGCCGATGTGGACGTGGCACGACTGGAGACAACCACCGTTCGCTTTCCCTTCCAGCTTTCTTATTCGCAATCCGACGATCCAAAAAGTCTCGTGCTGGCTGACCTGGCTGACCGTTGTGGCATCCGTGGTAACCACCCGCCACGGCCAATCCACATCATCTACTCTGTACTTGCCACCTGGAAAGTCGGGGCCATCAAAGTTCAGCTTCCAGAGATTAGCAGCATGGCGTCGTTTGATTGTCCGGTCACGGTAAGCGACTTTCTTGCATGTTCCAGCGCAACTGTAGGCTAACACACGCTATATTTACCACCACGCAGTCGGCCGACAACACGACTCTGCTGACGGGCGTGCCCGATGATGCAATTAACCAAGCACGCTTGATTGCGCCGGAATAATGTGCACCGCTCTTCCTACATGTACATAGCTAGGATAGCTCATTACTTATGCCAACAGCGCTGGCCAATATTTCCACTCTAATCAACTAGCATTAATAACAACGTCAACATCGCGCATCTACAATGGCTCTGCGATGGCAGTATGTTCAATGTTTGCCTTGAGAAAGCTGCAAAGACCTGGAGTGAGCTTACGGGCTATGTGTTGTGCAAATACACCTACCCGTCCAAGTCTCCATCCAGTACAGCCTGTGCTTTTCCAGTTTGATGTTGCGTTCGTGCATCCTTGACCATCTGGCAAGACATGGCTCAGCGGCTGCTTACAGAAATGTGCCGCGTGTCTTTAGCGCCTACCTGGTACGGATGCAAAACGTAGGAGCGGATCTGAGAGCCCCATGCATTTTCTGGCTGCTCTGCATGAAGTCGCTGCTTTTCAGCGCTCCTATCGAGTAAAAAGATGGTGAGTAGAAGGATAGCCGGACATTGTGTACCCGAGATACGGTAGCAGCAGCACGTCTAGGTTTACCTTTGTCGAAGTTTTTGCTCATAGATTCGCGATGCCAACATTGACATGGCCGACTTGCGGTTCTGATGCT